>CASCJZ010000023.1:0-27911 GCA_949152475.1 Terebella lapidaria
AAAGGACTACCTAGAGAAAATTAAACAAAAACATCACAACTGGTCCTAATATAAACATAATGAAATTAATAGTTTGAAAAAAAAGTGGTAATAGTTTCGACTACTGGCCCAAAAAAAATATCAACATTAAAGTCAATATAAGGAGTTGGAATAACTCATAGAGCACTATTTAGAGTTTAAGGATAATTAGAGCTAGGGAGAAAATAGACCAGCAGGCGAAGTTACATATATAAACATGATCTGATAGTCCATTATATATCTATGTAAGATAACACCTATTTACACCATGAAAAAATATTTCCCCTTTACTACCAGGGAGACTCAAAAATATTTGAATCTATTGAACCGATGCTGGATGTTACTATTCTTCTACCTAAGCCTCAATTCATCCTCTTGCCATTCAAGGTCTTGTAATATTAAAGTCATACTTCTTTCTTAGAACCCTTAGTGCAAATGGAAATCATTAATGAATCACAGAGATAAAATTACATGAAGAATCGTAACTTACTCAGAGAAGGAGTTCATTATGTCTATTTTCCTGCTGCTATTCGGGTTGATGAAAAAATTTATGTAATAATCATGGTTATATAGAGAATTTATACAAGTAACTTTGAGAACTTGATAGAAAGAGCACCAAAGGCAATCAAAAATAATTTTAGCAAATTTATTATATGGGAATAAGGTAAAGGAGAACACTCCCTACAGAATCAGAAGAATAAAATATATGAAACATTATCTATGATTGCTAAATCCCAAATTGAAAAAAAAGTGGAAACTCTCAACATGGAAATCAAGGCTTTAGAAGCTAAGGAAGATAAAAAAGAAACTATTGGTAAGATATTTGTCTTTAAAAATAAACTGGTAGAAATCTACCGATTATTGAGATTGGATAGTATTTGTGTGGAAAAATTCGACAATATTTGGCGTCAAATGCTGGAGAAATACTCAATAGTATGTGCAGGTAAGCTTGTTGTTACTACTGATAGAAAATTAACCAACTTTCAATTCTCCTTTTATCCAGATTAGCATCAATCAAATCATTAAGGACTTAAAGGACCCAACCAAATACATGAAAGTCTTGACCTTCTCTTTCATAAAACTGTTTAAAAGCTTCCTAAGACTAATGCAGCACTTTTAAGCACTAACCAGACTTAAATACTTTATTGATTATGTACTGGCTAATATCATGAAAAATATATCATCTCACCCAGACTAGATCAGGAGATATTTGTGGGTGATTGAACTCATTGACTATTGTGATTCAGAGGCTAAAAATCAAATATCACCTCCAATGAAAAATAAAATAGAGGAGTATGAGAAAATCAAGATAGGAATTTGGAAAATTTACCGGTATTCTATAGAGAGAATAGCCTATATTCTCTATGGATTAAACTGCTTTGTAGTGTTTCCCTCCAACCTTCATAAAGAAATTGAGTTTGTGGTGAATAAAATAGAAAGAATTGAGAATAATGGTATGGAATGCTTATCACTGAAGCCCAACATAGAAATAGGCTAGGTACTTGATCAGGAAGAACTCCCACCAGTCATATCTAATACCCTCAGTAACTTCTAAACATTTAAGATTGTCTATATCCAGGCTCTCTAAAAAATGTATAAGGTTCTATTGGTACCATCCTTCTATAGGGTTGCTCACTCAATGAAACTTACCATCATGAAAGCTTATATATACTTATTTAGTACTTCTGAACAAATAGGGGCATGCCATACCTAAAGCAGCATTAAACTTCAACTATGGGAACCATTAGAAATTCTTCACCAAATTTTCAAAATTCCTTTGTTGAAATTTCAGAATAAAACGTAGGAATTAAGATAATGTTTAATTTCTCTCTTAGCAGAACCAACAATTTCAGAGTTACCATAGAGTTGGATCAAACTATCAACTTTGCTTCAATCACTTGAGGATAACAATAGAAATATTCCACTGGGGTTAATTACCCAGGTAATAATAAGTATTTCTGAATCAGGAATTAAGAGCATTATCCTTCAACTATCTACTTCACTTAAATGCTTATAAAAACTACCCTTGAAGGCATGTAATATAATTATCAAAGAGGAAAGAAATAAATTAACCAAGAAAATCCCTATTAAAAACTTTAAACTAACAAACTAGTGTTTTAAAGGAGAATTAGTTTATGATGAATTACTTATATTCTAGCTAGAATCTATTGAAATGATCACTAATGTAATATCTTTCAGTCTCTAAAAGGGAGGTTAACAGTAGTGCCTAATGCTCAATGTAACCAATTCTAGTGATTTAGAATGCGAATTTGAAAAAAAATACTCAGAAAATAACCATATATGAAGGGATATGGACACCATTGAAGATCAAACTATTTACCAATGGTGCTACGAGAATTAAAAATCTCGAAGTATTGACCAATTTGACGCTACTAGATAAACTTAGCCTTACAGACTTGATAAATTCAAAAAAAACACAAGTGAAAATATCCTAAATACAATAGAAGAAACTTCCCTCTTAAATATAAATTACCTTCTATCTAAAACCCAGTGGATACAGTAGCAAGCAATCTTGTTAATTCAAATTAGTTATTGAACATAATCACCTAAGTTACTAATTGTCCTGCATCCAATAATACACAGTTTGTCCTGGAGTTGGAGTGGGCTATTTCTATGTGGAAGAACTAGAAGAATATACAATCACCAATATTACCTCTTAAATGTTGATCATTGAGCAGAATCACAACAGCTGGATTCTTCAAGAAAAAGAAGAACTCAAGTTAAATTATTCAAATATCAGGATAGGCCTAGAAAACTCATAAATGCTGGAAGTTAACCTTACTTAAGTAATACAACCTGATCTGCTGAAACCAGATGAAATTGCCTGCTTTGATTTAGAACTGATCAGCCCTAAGTAAATTAAGAGATCTACTAAACTAAAAATTAAAAGTGGATAAATTGGATAATTAAGAGTGAAAAAGAAGTCAGGCTATGAGTTAGTTGGAAAAATAGAGGGAATAGTTTAATATTTAGAAGGGAAACATTTAAACATCTGGATAGTGCCAACAACTAGAGGATAGTTGGAGCTACCTGATATTTGGATTGATAACAAAAAAGGAATTTGGAAGAATAGTCTTTATTTTATGGTTGACTGATGTTACCTCAATCATATAACATTGTATAATTATAATAGATTGTATCAATCTTCAGTACATCCACAACTATTCCATTCATCTACTATATTGGAACACTCATGTAGTGGTTTAGCTAGTTTTTTGTTCATTCTATTATGTAACTTACAGAGATATTTCATTATATTTTCTTTAGTTTCACCCTTGAACTCACCTTGATTTTGTAAGTTAGTGTTAAAATGCTCAGAATATTTCCTGTCAGGATACATTTGACCCAGTAATACCAAGTATGTATTAAACTTTAGTCTTTGGGTTTAAGAAAATTCATCAGGGAATCCACCTGTACTCAAATGTAGTAATATCCAGGTATTCCTGCCTAATTCCTATTTAGTAATGAGATTTTTCTTTCCTTAAGTGCAGTTTTATAATTTTTCTTCAAAAGTGACTGAAGAATGGGTTTTAGGTTCTAGCTTTGCAATGTGGTTATTATAGAATTCTCCCTTTTAGGTAAGTTTATATATTGTTATTGCTCTGAGGATAATGGCAAGTGATATAAGAAGGACTATTGTTATGAGAATGATATGGATAATTCTAATTTTTTTCTTGAGTTAATTAATTTCCTCCTAAGTATTTTCAATATTATCTGCATCAAAAACTGTTTCCCTAAACATTGAAATAAATTAGATCCTCTATATTACATACAAACGAATATAATATGAAAAACTCAACCAGAACAACCAATATTGACCTAAAATCATACAAGTCTCACTAATTACCATCACCAACTTGTTCTTCCAAAAATATTCCCACCAATCTGACCTCGTCCATCCCGTCTTTCTACCTTACTAAGCTATCTATTAATGCTAACTAGAAACCACAATCATCAATACCTGAGTAGTGTCTCACAAGACGCAGTAATATACAGGAACATTCCTTACAATTATTGCATCAAAATCCCCTAAAGAGAATCTCTGAAAGTAGGCCAAAACATCTCAGAAAAAAGAGTAAGAATACTCTTTATCCAAGTATGCACTCTTATAGTTCAAGTTAAATTGGATTCAATTCCTCTCCTTTTAACCTGAGTGCTTTTGTTAGATTTCGTCCTTTTTCAGAAAAAGAATTATGCTCTAATCCCAAGCCTCTTGAAAATCTGACATTTATTGATAATTCTTCTTTGGTATTAGATGAAATTAGATATGGTTTTAAGAGAATACTTACTCCATAGGCTACTCAACAGACTGTCTATGAGCATTGTGGTAAGCCCATAGTTGATCAGTTTCTTCAAGGATATAATGGCACTATATTTGCTTATGGACAGACTGGAAGTGGTAAGACATATACAATGTTCGGAAATCAGGAAAATCAAGGTATTGTTTCATTAGCAATTGATAAAATACTTACTGATAACAGTAATGCCAACTTAAACACTTCAAAACTTTCTATTTCAATGTTGTAGATCTATAAGTAATCATTATTGGATATGCTTTCCCTGGAAAATAATAGTTAAGATATTAAAATTAAGGAAACTGGTTCTGGTTTTGAAGTATTTCCACTTTCTAAAATTGCAGTTCATACACGATCCTAAATCGATGGACTTATTGAGAAGGCTAATTAGAATAAGAAAATCAGGTAAACTGCTCTAAATGAAACATCTTCCAGATCACATATAATTCTTACAATCTACAGAGAACAAGAAATCAATAAAAATCAAATAAAACGATCCAAACTTAATTTAATTGATCTTGCAGGAAGTGAGAAAATATCCAAGTCTAAAGTTGAGAAAGAAGGACTCGAAGAAACTATTAAAATTAATCTTTCCCTTTCATGTCTTGGAAATACTATTAATGCTCTTTCAAAAAATCAATAACATATACCATTTAGAGAGTCAAAATTGACCAGGATTCTTCAAGAGTCTCTCTCTGGAAAAACATCAACTGCTCTTATTGTGACATGCTCAAGTCATACAGAAAATCTCTAAGAAACCACTAGATCAATAAAATTTGCTCAAAGAGCCAAAAAAATCAAGATGAATCCAAAATTGAATGTTGAAACTAAGGAAGATAATAGAATCAGTTAACTTCTATACCAGAGTTTAAAGGCCAAATTCGAGCAGCAACAGGTTCAAATTGTTGCTTTAAAAGATTTAATTAGTTTGATAGAATTAGATAGTAATAGTTAATTCTCAGCTACTATTCAAAAAATGAAGAAAATCTTATCAGGCTATGAGAATTTAGAACAACCTAATCTAGCAACACCTAATAGTATATCATTTTCTCATACTAAAATAAGAGAAAAGAGAAAAAGCAAATAATACACCAACAGCAAGCAGAAAAGGTAGTGTATTCAACATCAAGAAAAAATAGAATAACTAAAGGATACTGTCAAGAGATTAACTTAATAGTTGAAGTCCCTTCATTGCAAATCTCCCCGCCCAACTAGTAAGCTAGTGATCAGATCTAATAGAGTGGAATAAAAGAGAACAGCTGATATGGAGTTGCTGGGTAAAGTGGTTGAGGGGATTTATAAAGATAAAAAGGAGTATTATTTATTTGAAAGAGAAGTACTTAAAAGCCAAATAGATGGTCTATTAGGGAAGATTTGCTTCAATAATCGTTCAGAATAATTTCACACCTATGCATCCTTTAATGAAAAACAAAGTCTGATCCATGGATATGTTTCCCTTCTGTAAAATGCTGTCACTATTAGTTTCAACTGCATCAACTAAACCTTGAATAATTCATTAGATTCATCTAGTTCAGACAAATAGAATATTTTCAAATTTAGGAGACCATTACTTTCAGAAAAAATGAATTCACATGCTCCTTTAAAATTGTTAGGAGAAAATAATGGATGTGTTTTGGGAAAAATTAAGGAACTAGAACTAAAAATCAACTAATTGGGATCTTAGTTATCTGAGCGTAATTCAAGAGAACAGCACTGCTTATGAACAATTCATGAGAGAATTATTGATTTTCCTAATAACTAAATCATTGTAGATAGTCTAACAACATAAAGTATTCAGAATTCATTTAAAAAAATCTTTTCATAAAGACTCTTTTTAGAAACATCTGAGTTGATCATATTATAACTTAATATTAAGGAACTTCTCAAAAAACTGAAAATATCCATTACATATATTGAAGATTTGGCTTCATTTATTGATATGATGAATCAATGTTCGTTCATTTTTAGATCAATTAACCATTGTCCCAGTTTCCCTTCAGTATTTATTATTTATTTTTCAAAAGTCGGCCTTGTCCATGTTGGACACCGTTCTACCAATTCCCTTGATATTAATATAGGTCAAATTTAAAGTTGCCAAATCCATGTCTTTTGCCTTCCTGAAATGTTCCATAATACTCTTACTTCCCTGGTTTCCATTTATACAAGCCAGTTCCATGATATTCCCCATTCTTCCAGTCTCCTTAATAGCTCTATTAGTTAGAAAAAATCATTCTACCTTTTCCTTATAACTTGAACATTTAATGGTTTTGTCTCAGTTATCCAGAATAGAAAGAACCATCACTTAGTACTAGTTAAACCATATATTTATTCTTCTCAAGAATTTTGCAACTCTTTAACTAATACTTGAGTTAATTATAGATAATGGTTCCTGACAAGGGTTTTCCCTAGCTCCAAATTCCGCTAAATTCATAAATATTTTAAGGTCTTTAGATTTAACTTAATTCTCTTCTTAAAAACCTCTTTATTCTGCCGTAATTCTTAGGTAGTCTATTTGATAGACCTCCCTTATAAATGTATGAAAAGGGTTTATAGATAATACCTATGCCTTTATCATTCTTGCCCTGAGGAAAACAATATACTTTATTTAGTTCGTTTTTTTCGGTGTCTTAAAATTATTGGATTATTGATGAGTACTCTCCCTCCGAACTTGAAGCCCCACCCAACTTTTTATTTAGTATTTATTATAATAAGGGGTCGTTTTCAACTTTCCAATTAATTAATTGATCCTCTCCACAAAAATTTCCCATAGTTCAGCACAATATATTAATTTATGAATTGTGAATAATTATGACTATGAGACTATTTTACTTATAAGAATCAAAGAATATTCTATATGTTAACTTAGAATACAATAGAAAGGATAATCATTGGAGTTCAAGCTCAAATTCGACTATTAATTTAATATTTATTTATCAAAGAATTAGGATGAAGAATAAGAAACCTAGAGATAAGAATAAAAACCCTTATGAACAAATCTCACGCTCAATGTCTTGGTTGCTCAGGCATGGGGCCAAGGACGAAGGAGTCAAAATGGATACTGCAGGCTTTGTTGAACTTGATGATCTCTTACAATTTCTTAGAGGAAAAGGCTACAAAGATATTGATTTTGCTACTGTAGAGGAAATTGTAGCCACTAATGATAAAAAAAGGTTTTAGCTTAAGGGAAAAAATGGAGAAATGTTTATTAGAGCAACTCAAGGTCATTCTATTAAAGAAGTCACTACAGAAGATTTGTTAAAGAAAATAGATGACCCTTATGACTACCCAGTAGTTATTCATGGAACATTTATGAAGTTTTGGCCCCTAATCAAAAAAGACGGTTTGAAAAGAATGACACGGAATCATATTCATTTTGCTCCTGGAATGCCTAAAGAAAAAGAAGTCATTTCAGGGATGAGAACTTCATGTGATGTCATCATTGAGATAGATATGTTTAAAGCTATGAAAGATGGAATCGATTTTTTCATTTCTTCCAACAATGTGATTCTAACAGAGGGTAAAGATGGTGTTCTCAGTCCCAACTACTTTAAGAAAGTTGTAAGCAAAAAAGGGGATGAATTGGAATGGTGATATATCATAGCTCTATTGATTTATATTACTTATATTAGATGTTGATATGTTATCAAGGATTGGAGCATTTCCAATTCTGTCCATCAAAGTATAGTATTCTTCTGAGGTTCTCAATACACTCATCTTCTTCTGTAGAAATATTCTGAAGAGTAAAAATGACTTTATTATGAAGGATTGGAGTATTGTTCCAGAATCCTTCTCCAAATGGCAAAGGGTAAGCATTAATGTCCTTAATAATTTGTCCGTTGGCATCAGAACTGAGAATATAAGTTTGAGACTGGCCTTAATTATGCTCATCATATCCTCCAAAGATCATAATTTAATTTTGAGTTATTTGGATAGCTGCTGAAGTTGAAAGAGATTTTAGTTTTTGTCCTTGTAAATCAACAGCTGGGTTAATAATATTCCAAGATCCTTATTTTTCGTCAAAAAGTTCCTATATGATTACAATAATTACTATATAATGAGTGATAGAATTCTGCTCAGCTATACCTCCAAATTTATAAATAAACCTTCCATTAAAAGAGCAGCAAGCAAAGGAACAAACAGGATAGTTCAAAGGCCTAATTTCTTCCACTTTATTATTGAGAATATCATATCTCTCACATCTGTTGGTAATTATTTGGTTGTTAATGAATCCACCCAAAATATAGATGTACTTGTTATTGAAGCAGACTGAATGTGATGAGCGACCATATTTCATCGAACTGTAATGCACTAATGTCCTCTTTTCAAAGTCATATTTGTAGATTTTAGTGGATTTTTGATTAGTATTGGGAAGGCTACCTCCAATTAAATAGAGATCACCATTGGGAACCCCTATAGATTTATGGAACTCAGGTACCTTAAAAGTAATATCTAATTCAATTTCAGTGAATTCACTATCACTCTCGAGTTCCAGAAAGTGGAGAATATTTTCATCATTTTGGAAGAAATGTAAGTATTTAAATTGACTTGATTCCTTAAAGGTATTCATGCCTATAATATTTTTTTTGATTTGTTTTTGGCTACTTTGACTTAATTTTCTTTTAAGAGATTTATTTTAATGCATATCTTCCTATCTACTTCTGTTACTTCTTTGACTTTGTTCAATGGATTTCCCATATTTTTATTCACTGTGACGACTTCGATTATTTTTTTCCTCATTATATCTATTTCTACTGATAGTATCTTAATGCTTTCTAGCAATGAGTTCTTCTGCAACTTTAGGCATACTCTCTAGATTTTCATAGTTACCATAGAAAATGACCTTAGAAAGAAAATTTAGAAGTTTTTGTTCATAACCTTTTTAAACATATAAATTAACTCTATATTGTTCTTTGAGATTATTAACAGTAGTAGAGCATTGTCTAACTTTTTCCTCAATTTTTTCCCCGTCTAATTTGGTGATGGTATGTGCAGAAGCTAAGAAGCACCTTGAATCATCCAATTTATGATAGAGTAGTTTTAACTCATTAACAATACTATTGGCTTTTTCTAGCTCAATAAATAATTCTGATTGCTCTGAAAGTACTGCTGTCATTCTCTTCCTGACAAAATCTTCAAGGCTAGTAAAATAAGTATCAAGAATCTTTTTACAATGGTCTCTGGTCTATCTAACTTTTCTTATAGCTAAGGATAATCAATTGATTACATGACTCAAATACTTCAGATAATTAATTCACAGCACTGTCATCTTAACTATGACCAATTCTTTAGAGAATTTAACCCACTTTCCTAACACATTTATTCTTTAAGCTCTTAAAAGAGTCGATTTCTGGCTGTGTTCTCAGATTCTTATGATAAATATAATGGTTTTCAATGCACTCTGGGCATAATCCCCTCACACATGTCATAGCAGAACAAAAATTGGTATATAATTCTCCTTAATGCTCTTCACACATCTATTCAACTGGCTTAGTAGTGACTTTAGAACCAGAAATGTTTGAAAATTTAGTATTTCTCATTGCTAATTTCAAATTACTTAAGTCTTTGATTTATATATTTTATAAAGTTAATGATGCTATGATATCCTTTAAATCTGTTAGGACAATACTATCTTTAACTAATCCAAGCTTTATGCTCTTTTATAGATTGATAAATGATATTGGAATTCTTTTTAAAGATCACTGGGCGAGGAAGGTTTCAACTTTCTGGAAAATAAACTTTAATTCATCTATTTATTGCGGATACTTCTCTCGCAGAAATTGTAATATGGAGGCAGTCATGGCATGATTTTTCTTGTTCGAATAGGTTCCCATTTTGGCCTGATAATTTTCATAAATTCCTAAACATTTTAACATGACTTCATCAAATTCCCAGTATCCTTGAATCTTCATGGTTTTGATGATTCCTTCGCTACCAAACATATATTATGGAACCTGTGTATAGACTTCATGATTTTGATATCCAATACCATAGTCTCCAATAGTTTTTGTAACATCGAGTGGTTTATTTTTGTTAAAAACCTTCAAATCGATGGTTGCAAGTTGAGGGTAGGAATTCTTTATTTTATTGATTATTTCTTTAATTTTTAGGTTTGGAGGTGGACCATCTATTGTAAGCACTCTTCCATTCACTTTAATCATTAAACTCCATCCACCGCCTCTGAGTCTCAAAACCAAGTGTAAAGTCGCCTAAGGCTGTACGTTATAATCAGCTAGGGTACGTCCATCTTCAAGTTGCTTCCCAGCAAAAATTAGTCTCTGCTGATCAGGAGGAATTCCCTCAGAATCTTGAATCAGACCCTTCATTTATTCAATAGTGCAACTCATTGAAGTTTCAATTTCAATTGTCTTTCCAGTCAATGTCTTGACATAAATTAACCCGGCTGTACCTTTAAGACTTGATTCTCCCTACAAAGCAGTCTTAAGTTTGAGTAAATAAGCTTCATCAGTTTTTGCATTTGCATTCTCCTTAATTTTACAAATGTAAGCAGTGTATTTGCATAGAACTTGGGAATTGATACTTTGTTGGATTGCCTGTTCTTTCCCTTCAGGTGTTGACTCCTCAATTAGACTCTATATTTCCTTGTATGCTGCATACTTATCTAAATCAGCTATTCTGGCATTGGGCTTGAGAGATATTTCCATTGCCACAGTCGCAGAATTCTCTTCATCATAATAGTTCATCATAATTCGTTCATTTATTAAGTCTTCACTATTGACTGGGTGTTTGAACCTTAAGAAGAATGTGTTTTCCCTCCCTTTCTTGAGGACCTTGGGAATCAGTGGATAGGAGCATTCAACAAGTTTCTGATTGTACTCCATATTAAATTCTTGGATATTGCAGGTAGTTATTGCTTCTAAAAGGTAGATGATTTGCTTCCTCATTTCTTCATTTTTCATGATGAACATATGCTCACCTCCTCCAGCAATAGCTCCCTTCCTAATCATTTCAAAGGAAACCCCATTTCCAATTCCTACCATGTGAGTTACTGCCACATTGTTTTCCTTCATTTTTCCAATGGTATGAATTACTGCCTCTGGATTGAAAACTTGTCCATCAGTCAAAACAATAACATTTCTTAAATAATTTGTCATTTTCCCATCTTTTTCCACAATGTTTAATAAGGGAGCAGCAATTTCAGTTCCTCCAAAGTCAGCATTAAACTCTTCCACAATATCAATGGTCTGGTTAACATTTTCATCAGTATAGGGAATACTCTTAGGATACAGTCTCTCGAATTTGCTCCCAAAACTGACTATATTGAAGGTTGAATCTGGAGGAAGTGATTTCAAGAAGAGTATCAAAGCAGAAACTGCTTGAGTTATCCGGCTACCATGCATTGAACCAGACCGATCTAGAACAAAGATATAGTCTCCTTTATATTTAGCAAAGTTGGACTTAACTGCAGCCTTGGTGGAAAATGTCACAGCTGCACATTGGTCACCTAAAGTGCAGAAGACCAATTCTTCCTCATTTTCAAAGGTGAATTATAAATCCTTCTCTGGGACTTTCTGTTCATCTAACTTAAACTTATATTCCGAGTCTGATATTTTTTCATCTTTGAGTTGATGACTCCCACATTTCCATTTTGCTATTTTTTGGGATGAAATTAAATTAATGTTGAAATCCCATTCAATTTAAGCCTCCATAATATTGGTGGTGTAGTCTTTATGGGTTGCCAGAAATTTCTTGAACAAAACATTGATAAGGTCCAATTGGTTCATGTACCTGGGAGCAATATGTGAGGGTATTCTGAGTGTCCATGCTCTATGCATTTAAGTCTTCAATTCACCAATCATATTAAACTCAATCTTGACTTTTTCCTTAGATTCTAAGTTCCCTATTCTAACCTTCAAGACAGACTTCTCATTGACTGAATAGGAAGCCATCATCACCACATCTCCCTTTTCCTTGGCTTCTTTATATTCAGCTTTGACCACTTCCTTCTCCTTAACAATTCCTTCAACAACAACACTTTCATAATAGACAGTCAGTCTGGAGAGGGCAAAAGTGGGATCTGTTGGAATTGAATAATGGATTTCAAGGGGTTTCTCAAAAGGGTTATGATAGGTTTGGACATTCTTAATTTCTGCGAAGTTGTTGCGGACTACAACATCATAGTGATTGCTGAGGATGGGAATTGGACATCTTTCATTTTAAGGACTGAAGAAGTAGCAGACTGGGGCTGTTGGCCACTGCTATGGCTATTCTATCTCCATAAAATCTTTGATTAAATTTTGATAAAATCTTACATTAATATGCCCAGATTATTAATTTATTTCTAAAAGATTATTTTCGAATAGATTTCTCATGATTTAAGTCTTTTTCGAACTGTCCACTCATTCTAGCTCAATTTGATGATGAAAACAATGACTTAAATAAAAAATTAAGCAGGATAGATTTTTATAACATTCGTTAGTATAATTTAAATTCAAATAGATGAAACATAAAAACATGTCAAATCAGCCAATCCAAAGACAAAGCAGTAAAAAATTTATAGCTATGACCCACTCTCATCTCCACCCCAATAATCATCCAAAGAAGCCGTACAAAAAAAATTCACAAAATCATCTCTAAGTCCCCCAAGTTTAATTGACCAAAAAGAAAAAAATACCAACTTTAATCAATGAACTTGAAGTTAATATCAAAAAGTTAAAGAAGTGTTTCAATTAGATCTGTTCAGACCAAAGACCTTAGCATTACCAATTTAGGAGGAAGTCAATGAACCTCAACAGAGTCAAATCACAAAAACAATTATAATAATAACCAAATCAATCTCTAGTCAGCCAAGAAATCAGTGAAATCAGGAAGTCATATGCTTCTATCTATGGCAAGGATACTTCGAATGTTGTTGAACTCTATAACTTCTATAAGAAAGGAATATAAAAAAGTACAGCACTATTAGGATCCATGTCAATGTCAAATAAAGCATATTCCATGTCAATGTAGAAATTTGCATATGTAGGAATGGTTAAATGATATCAGGAGTTCCTCTTGAAGCTGAAACAAGTAAAACTCCATCAGGAGCAACCAATCAAAGCAAATCCAAATCTCAAGTTAAGAACAAAAAATCTAGTAAGAAAAGTGGTTCTAAAGATTATTCTAAGGTTCTTTTCAATGAAAAGCCTGACTAGACAAATAAACAAAGATATTCACCACTCTTTGAAAATGGTAATTTAGCTATCCCAGTGAATTTACCAGTGGATATTATTAACAATAATTTATTGTATAGGCACAAGAATAGTGGAAGTCAGCACGCCAAGCCTTAGAGGAAATAATTCATGAATATTATTCATTTTCTTGAGGAAAAGAAAAGCACTATAAATGGAAAGAAATAAAGAACCCTCGAAGAAAATAAGAAGGAAAAAGAAAATTTAACTGCAATGATTATGGGGAAAAAACCATAAGACCCAGAAGAACAAATAATAAGCTTTGGAAATGAAGAAAAATCAAAGAAATCCTAATAAAAATTAGAATTTTTAGGTACAAGGAGGAACTTAAGTTTTGGGAAGGAAGAGAATAAAAAATCTTCCAGTAAGAAGAGTTCTATGAAGAAATCTCATGAAATATAATAGTGTAGAAATGAAGAAATAGTTAAGAATGCTAAGTTAAATGATGCAATACTTTTTGATGATGAAAATGACTTATCTGAATTGGGAGGCATGAAGGAAAGTAGAAAGGTTCCATTTGAGGCATCTAAATATTATGTTAAGCCACTACCAGTAAAAAATCGTTCTTAGTGCTAGAATTCCTTATTTGACTGTGAAATTACCATTAAGGATAATTCACCCTTCAAGAATTTAGATCTAGATTTTATTCAACTAGATCTTTGAGTTGCTGATAGCAGGATAATTGTATAGCATCAACACTAGGTTTTATCAAATTATATTTCATTAGATTAAATTATTTGAGAATTATCGTTTTAAAATCAGAAGCAAAATAAGAGTAGAATTATATTATTTAGCTCATGAACATTTTTAATGCTCCCAGAAAAGATAAACTTAATCCTAGACTTAAAAGCCTCCATTAATCTTAGCACCTTTTTCTGAATAAACCCAGAAGCCAATGGGACAGTCATTTCCCCTTTCCTAGCAATAGGCAACAAGATCCCTAACTTGAACCTACTTCAGGACAATAAATTGGATATCCTAAAAATTAGACTGGAATGCTAAACAGATATTCCTGTTCTTAATTAGCTAGTTAATTCCCAAGAACTGAATAAAAGTTGAAATAAGAACAAATAGCACCTCTATAATCACTATATAATGCTGAAGGACTCAAATTAAGACCAGGATATCCTGTTAAAAATTCCATGTCAACTTTGAAAAATATGCTGGTGAGGTGTATTACTTGAGAGAGTAACAACAGTTTATGTAAAAATGAGTTAAGATTGCACTATTTACTTAAAATCTCATAAAAGTGATAGATTTCTGGTGAATAGATTGATCGAAGAAAAATTTAATATTAATATTGTTATTAATATTAATATTGTATAATTATATGTTAATAATGTTAAATTAAATTAGTTCTATAAATATATAAGCTTCATGAAGACAAGTACAACCTATAGCTTAGGCTTAGTCTTAATTGGAAAAGGTTGTTCTAATTCCAAATGTTTAACCATAGGAAAAAATAAAAATAATCAAAAAATACAATGACAGGAAGGGTTGATGAAAGCAGTAATAAATCAATAAGATAAATAAACAATAATATTTTTTTTTCCTAAATTACTATATTGAATAGAAATTTCTAAATTATATCAATAGTTGTTTTATCAAGAATTACCACAAAACAGAGTGGTCAAGATGGACAGTAATAGGATTTAAGGGTTATAGGCAAGTAGTTGATTATAGAATTAATTATATTAATTTCCAAAGTCGATCCATAGAATTGATGACAGAAAAGCCTGGTGAAAAATCACTAGCCTCTATTAAGGATGCAATGGAACGTTTATTGGATTTACAACTTAAATATGAGACAAAAGGCTAATATGCTGAAGCTTAAAATTATCAGAAAAAAATAGAAGAATATAAACTCTAGTTGGAACGGGAATAACTAGAGCAAATGAAACAACGACAGTTTAAAGAAAATGCAGATGTAATCAAAGCTAAATAAGAAGAACTTAAATATTTCCATAAATTCCAAGAACAAAAACGAAAATAGTATGAAGAAGAAGCCGAAAAACACAGAAGTAACATCACAGCTAAGCAACATAAAGAAATCCATGATGCTAAGCAAGAAATTGAAAAATAATTACCAAATCCAATAAAATAATCACCCTTCCTGTTAAAATTAAAGAAAAATGAAGAGGATATGGCCAAACAAAAAAAGTAAGCTAGATATTATTAAAGTTATAGTGAAGCTGAACAACTCCACCTCAAGATCGTCCAAATGGAAAAAGAAGAACAAACTAAATTGTACTAAACAAGGAAAAACAAACTTGAAGCCATTACCAACCATCTCAAAACCAAACACAAAACTGAAATGAAAACCCTACGCAAAAGGATTAAAATAGGGGAAGAAGAACTCACTAGAAATACAAACCTTGAACTGGAACAAATCAATGAAAAGTATGAAAATGTTCAAGAACAACTTAAATTAAAACATTAAAAGGAAATATTATCATTTAAGAGTGAATTCAAACACAAGGAAAACTCAAGGCACTATACTTTCAAGCCTAAAGTAGCTGCTCTCAAGCACAAGGCAACACTAAATTGATTACAGATTTGTATAAGCTCAATTTATATAAAATACAATCAATTAATAAAGAGCTCACAATGTTAGTAACTCAATAGTTGAAGGAAAAACTCACCTAACTCCAGAGTAAATCTGCTACCATCTACCTTTATGGACTGAAATAAGGTTTAATCCCAGAATCTCCCATAGTAATGTTTTATGCCAGGTAACCAACTCCTCATTTACCAGTAAACCTTCACCATATTCAAACCCTCTCCCAGGACAACATTGATTTTTACTCTAATTCCTTCAAACTATGGTAAGTACAGAAGTATAATGAAAAGATTAATCAATATGTATATTTGTGCTGTCGGCTACCTTATAATTGTGAAGGAGAGTATGAAATTGGTGGATATATCTATCACAGCAAACTTTATCAAAAGCAAGAATTAAATATTATTATCCAGAAAATCAAAAAACAGCATCAACTGTTTCATACTCAGTGGAAAGAGTCTGTTGATCATCGATATAGTAATATGATGCAACCAATGGCTTACATGTTCTAGCCACTTTACCTTCCTAAACCATCATAAGAGACTTTCTATGCTTAAAAGGCCATCAATGACTATAGGAGCTTGTATTATGTACCTCTCTTGATTAATATAACCGAAGAGAAGTAGCCTAAAATAGTTCAAATTATTGAGGAAGAACTAATAACCATTATTAAAAAGGAAAATCTTATCTAATCGACCAAAAAAATAGTCAACAATAAAATAGTACTTACTCATCAACCAACTAAAATATGGAATCCACATTCTTGGCTCAAGCCAGCACTCAAAGAGAAACATAAACTCTACCTAACGAGAGGTATATATGAGTACTACCATTATGGGGATCAAATGTTCCATGATTAGGGTTGGGGTTGTATGTATAGAGCATGTCAGACACTTCTGAGCTGGTTGCGACTACAAGGTTATATTGATTAAAATAATACAATACCAACTATTTTGGAGATTCAACAAATTCTAGATTCGATTGATCTTTCACGCAAGTTAACACATTCACATGAATGGCTTGGTTCTACTGAAACAAGTTGGATTGTTAATAGACTAGCAGGTATTGATTGTAAGATTATTCATGTAAAGGATGGTAAATAAATTTTAGAACATTCATAATAATTTAGATAACACTTTGAGCAGGTTGGTAGCCCAATTCCTTATGGTGGTGGTGAGTATGCTTATAGTATTGTGGGTCTTAACTATTGTTGGTAGCTCGGCAGCTGTGAATTTTTGATTTTAGATCCTCACTACTAAGGAAAAGATTACTACCAGGAGATAATGCAAAAGAAAGGAGTGGTTTGGATGAAACCTGAGAAGATGTTTAAGAAAGGCGTTTTTTATAATTTTTGTCTACCTATGATTAAATGAGAGTTTTATTTCCTATAATAAATAAATTATTTAAGAAGTTAGCAGAAAATGAGGCAGTTTCGAATCAAAAATTACGGAGTCAATCTTAACTGTCTGCTAGGTGAGGGCTCTACAGGTAAAGTCTATATGGGTAACAGTTGTTTATATTTCAGGAATGGATCTTAATACTAACGTTAATGTAGCAGTTAAGGCTATAGAACTCTCTAAACTCAACAATTAGATTCTAGTTTCTCTGTTAGAGAATGAAAAAACTGCACTTATGTCGATTCACAGTCCTTATGTGATGAAACTCTATGATATCATTCAATGTCAAGACTATTGTTATATTATTTCTTAGATATGCTAAGGTGGCACTCTTTTTGATGCTATTCAAAATAGTACAGACTTATTCATATTTAGAAACCTTTACTTAAGTAGAAGCCATGAAAATTTTATATAAATTAACCATCGGACTGAATGCAATTACCAACAAAGGAATTATTCATCGTGATTTAAAGTCTGAAAATGTCATGTTTAGAAAAGGTGAACCGGTAATTATTGATTTTGGTTTTTGCGAAGTAGTAAATGCTCAAAAACCTCTAAAAAGATATAATGTTGGTTCTCCTGCTTATATGGCACCTGAGTCATATCGTGATAGTATTTACTTCTACAAGAGTGATATATGGTCATTAGGGGTGATATATCATGAGATGATAACCAGGGAAGTCTTAGATGAAGGAACTCCTCTTTAACAACACTTTAGCAATGTCTTAAGATATGGAGTCAAACTTAAACACCACTTTTCCCCGACATCACTCAAAATTTTCTCATCAATTTTCAAGTTGTCAGCTACTTCTAGAGTTAATTGTGAATAATTATTGGCTCTATTGAATGAAATTATGGGAATAGCTCTCTATGAAAATAAAAGAAAACTCACAATGAATAATCAACATGAATATCAGACTGGTTTAATAGCAGAGAACTATGAGAAAGAAAGAATTATAGTTAAACCCCCAATTCCAGAAATATCTTATCCTAAAAAGAAAAATACTCCTTTAATAGTATCATCAAGGAGCTATTCATTTTTACCCCCAAAATCACCTAAAATACACATTCACAGCAATTAATCAGAGACTAATCACACTCAAATAGTCGGATCAAATTCAAAAGAAGTAAAAACAAGAAATAGAGGTGATAGTGCTGTTCCTAATCCACAAACTTGTTTCATCCAAAAACAAATCATAGAAAATCAACCGTTGAATCATTCAGAACCAAAATTTTATTAAAAAGTTAGAAAGACACCCAATCAACAACCACTTGGTACTTCCAATAATATCGATCATCTAACAGTCAAGAGACAGTATGAAAGAGAACCTTCATGGAAACCTTAGAGTTTTAAAGGGAAGTTTGGTTTCAAGAACAACATGCCACCAGGAATATAGATTCACTAGGTCAGAGATTCATTGAGGGATGAAAAAAGCCCTTCAATGGCAAATATAAATGCATTTAAGAACAAAAAATTGCATTTAGATAGGGAAAGAGGAAGATTAGTATCAAGAAGTTTACAGTAATTGATTCCTCATGAGAATCAAATTTTAGTGCCAGAATCTAGCGAAAGATCAGCTTAAAAGTACCGTCAGTTCCTGATAATTCCCCAAATAACCTGATTTTTGTTAATAAATATCTTTCTATAAGCATAATATAATAATACTCTTCAACAATGAGCAAAAGAACCAAAAACTTTACTTCAAAATATAATAAAGCATATCCCTACGTTGATCTATCTCAGGGATAGAATATCATGTTCAATAGAACACCTATTTTGGTTTCAGCACTTGAGAGACTTAAAAAGAAAACAAATAATCCATCTCAAAGTAAAGAAATTAAACGATATCCATCACATTCATTAAGTTAAGAACCTAAAATCCTTAAAAAAAGGAAACCAAATTCGAATAATACTATCAAAACTACCTTAACTTATACTCCCTTACAGCATGATCTCTATAATTTTTATTCTCTCAATAAAGGAACCATTAAAGCTCAGGAGCATATCCCAGAGCCAAAATTTGAAATAGGATCAACTATTTTGACTGCAGTTTGTGATAGAGGGATTGGAGGAAAATATTTGGTAACCAATTTATTTCGGAATAAAAAAGGTTATATTGATTATAAATAAGTCAGTCAAACTGGAGATATTTAAGCTATTTAGCAGTATCAGAATCCTGGAGACTATATCATAACTGGGGTTGTGAAAAGTACTAATCCTAAGAGTGTTCAGCTATCACTTAGGAATTTTATTCCATCTCTAAACTAGAAGAATTATAGAATAGGTCAGTGTGTTCCTGCAGAAATTAAGTCAATTGAGGAAATGGGATGCTTTCTTACAGTGGTTGGAACCAAGAAATATAAATTTTATCTTCCAAAAGTGGAATTAGCTGAAGAGGATTTTAATTCACTTTTCGAAAAGAAACAGCTAATTGTTATTATTAAAGAAATAGCTGAGACTACTTCTCTGATAAAAGTCACTATACCATCAACATAACTATCCCTCAATCTGAAAGGTCTAGAGGAACCAGATCTAGCAAAGCTCGAACTTTAACAATTTGTAGTACCTGGGACTCTTTTACATTGTAAAGCTATAAAAATAGTTACCAATGGCATTATAGTCAAATTTTTAAAGGTGTTTTTAGGATATATTCATATAGATCATCTCAAAAAACCATTGAATTTTTATACTGTCAATGAAAAATTTTATGCTAGAATAATATATTCCTGTGTGAATCCTCCATCTCTTTATCTTTCTTAAAGACATGTATCTCTTTAACCATATATCCCCTCTAATCCCCTCTATAGTGCAGTACCTAAACCATAGTAGTTGTTTGAACATCAAAAATCATATTTCAATATTGAAGAAGAGTTCTATCTCCACCCCTCACAAATGCATAGTGAAATTGATAACTTGACTAAATTTTGGGTAAAATAATATAATTATTTTTAACGGTATCAAATTGTTTGTAGTAGAAAATTAGGTATTAATGTTGGTCGAGTTGCTAAAGTAGTTCCCTTTAAAAATTTTAAGGTATATCCAGAGGAAGGATAGGGTAAGTTTAGGGTAATGTGCTTAGATGTTTGGAACAAGGTTATTAAGGTTTCCTATGATCCTAAAATCCTTAAAGCTCAAAATTTATTAACTAATATAGATGACATTGAGGAAAATTAAAAATACTGTGGTTTTATCAATAGTGTTGGTAGTAATGGTGTTATTATTGAGTTTTGTAATAATATTCGAGGAATTCTACCTAAAAAATAAATTACTCTTAACTAACTAAATCTCTCTGAAAGCAACATATCAGAAGGTATAGAGGTCTATATAATACCTCAGACTAAGCATAAAAACCTGTTGACTTTAACTCTAATTGCACCAGAACTGAGATTAAATAAAATTCCAAGGTCCAAAATAGGACTTAAACCATAATTGGAAGAAGAAACTTCAACAGGAATCATTCAATCTATAAATCCAAAGAGTATTAATCCCATTTATGTCAAATATAGGCATAAAATCATTAAATTATCAATTTTCAAACATATTAGGCCTGCTTCTCTATCCGAACTTGGGACTCTTCAGTCCTTAGACAGTACCTATGAAGTTGGTCAAAGAGTTCCTATCTTTAAAAAAGGGAAGGATTATTATCTCTATCCTCCATAACAATTAATTGACCCTTAGCTAAGAATTTGTAGAGTTATAGGTTTCCACCAGAACTCAATTAGATTGCAAATTAATAATGAATAGTTTAGTAATTGTCATATAACCAATGTGACCGATATGATTGTTCCTTACCCCTTCAATTAGGTATAATTGCACTCTTTCTATATTGGTCGAGTGCTAGAAGAAGGTAGTAGGAAATAGATATGCCTAAGGACTTCTATTGTAACCCATGGTAGACTAAAATCAATGAAAGAGTATAAAACTAATCCTAATAGTGAACTTAATGAGTATAAGGGTGATTATAGGAATAGAATCATGACTGTAGGGAGTGCTGCCCTAGATGTAGATATGGTTATGTTCGGGTATGTTAAATCTTATACTGACAAAGGGTGTTTCGTTTCAATTATCTATAATTATTAAGTCAGAATTTAAAAATGCTAGCTCTCAGACTAGTATTTTTCCTAAAAAGAAAAATATTTCCAGCCCAATAAATTAGTATTCTGTCGTTTAGTTAATGAGAAAAATAAGTCTTCTGAACCGACTAAAAAGTTTTTTGATGCTAGTTGTAGATAAAGTGTGGTTAAACATGGATATCCATATAATGAAGAAGTACTAATGGTAGGCTTAACAGTTTAAGGAATTGTTACTGGGTATACTAAGGGGAGAGCACTCATTAAATTAGATGGTTCTAAAGAAACTGGTATCATCAGTCTTCAAGATATTGAGAATAAAGGAGATAATGAAAGCATTTAGAAGATTATGAAATTGGGTTCTCGAATCAAATGCAAAATAGTTGAATGTAAATTGGAAGGGAAGAAATTAATTCGATTATCAACCTTAAACAAATATTTTAAGAAGTATGAAAAAGTTGAACTAGACTTTGAACCATCATAAAGGCTGTTTAACCTGTGGAACTAGTATATAGAGATGAGTAAAATACCACTTCCAGCTTTAAAAAATGAACTAGCAAATCAACTAGCTATGGATATTGAATAAGATGAATATGCAAGACTACAAAGGATCTTGGTAGAAGAAGGAATGGAAGAAGAGGAAAAAATGGAAGCATAACTTTTTCCTGAACTTTAGCAAAACTAGCAGTAGGAAGAGAACTAGGAATAAGATAAAATGTAGTCAGAAGAATCATCAGAAATAAGTGAAGAACTAGAATAACAGCATTAATAAATGCCAGTAAGGTAGAATCTATCTAAGATAGTTGGTTAATTTCAAAAAATGCCACATCCACCTGAATTCTATAAATCTTTAGTATTGGTTAATCCTTCTCCTGAATCTCACTTGATGTATATTTCATCAATGCTTCCAACAGCAACACCCTAATAAATTAGGTCTTTATTCATTAGAGCCATTAACTCTTTGACTAATATCAAAGATAAAGACAACATGTGGATTAGCTGGCTCAATATGGAATTCATTCTAGGAGGGTTCATGGATATTGTTAAAAAAATCATTGAGAATGGGGTTGGACTTAATGTTTGGTATCGAGTAGCTGAGATACTAGTTGAGCAGGAAAAATGGATGGTAGCATTAGAATTTATCAAAAAAATGTTGAAAAAGTTTAATAAGGAACCAAAAGCATATATTCATTTTATTAAAATAATTCTACAATATGGACAAGAACACCAAATTCCAGGAAAATTCCATCCAAAAGAAATAATAAACCGAGCAAAACAATGCTTAAACTCCCTAGAAGTAATTACCATATAGTCTCAATATGGAAAGATTCTTTTTGATATGAAAGAACAATAGCAAGCTAGGAACATCTGGGAGGAACTCATCATCAAGAATCCAAAAAGGTATGAATCTTATTTATATAGAACTGACCTATGGAGTATGTATACTGATTTATAGTTGAAATCTGGTTAAGTTAATAAAGGCAGGAATATTCTCGAGAGGGCGCTCAGTTTACCATTGAGAAAGAAAAAAGTTATTACTATTTTAAAAAAATACCATCAATTGGAGGTAAAACATGGTACTTAAGAAACTATCAACCAAATTCTAGATAGAGCCAAAAAAATAGCCTAATTAAAGGAACACTCAGACCAAGAAAGTAGTGAATTAGATAATGCCTAAGATTTCTGATTGTTTTGAGATAATAACTTTATATATGGTTTAATTAATAGAAAACAATCAGGTCACTGGTGAACTCTATTAACTTTACTGAGACTTAATCTAATCGGGTATTCACTGTGAGGGAGATTATGTTTTCTATCCAATTTTTTGGCAAAATCAATGGTTGGATACTTCTTCTAAAGTTCAGTGTTATATTGTAATTTGGTGTTCCAAGTGGGATCCATTCGGTCATGCCTGGTGACTATTTTATCCTTATATAAAAAGAATCGATTTTAGGTCCGAGGCCCAATCATGGATTATCTGATGATTTCTTCTCTAGAATGCAGAGTATCATATTATGGAGATTCCTTTTCACCCACTTCCTTTAAATACTCATGTCCTGAATCAGATTCAAACTTATGATTTTTTTAAGGAGATGACTTGAAATGAAATCTATTGTAATTATTAAAATTCGACTCTATTGTTGTCCTAAGTTTAGATTCAGTAAAGGTAGCAAGTGTTTCACCAAGTTTTCTCTATTTTTTAGATGCTTTGGATTCAGGTTGTTTTGAAAAATCCATATTATGATAATTTTTTCTCCATTTTTGGCAATCTCGAACAGTAAGAGGTTCTGAAGGATGTTATCCATTTTCTAAGGCTTTTAAACATTGAGTAGGACTACTTTAATGAAGAGGTTTAGTGTAATATTCTTTTCTAACATCACCTATGATTCTTTCAAAGGAAGATTGATCAATGGTCGTATTAGGATTTTTTTTAAGAGTCAGCGAAAAATTTAGATCATAGTTGGTATTTACTGTTGGTTCATTAGTAACCCTAAGTAGATAAGAATCTCTCTTAGAGCGAGAGATAGTATTGAAGGGTGAAAATTTCGGATTTCTTGGTTTGGTTTCAACTTCAACATGGCTTGAATTATATAGATGTTGCCTTTCGGCTTGGGTTAAGGGTCTAACCATTCTAGTACGATTGTAGCTTCTGCCAACAGTAGAATACATATATTAAAATTATTAATGTGTTGATATTTGTTTGTCAGTATAATATAAAGATTATCTGGGGAGTCTATGTTGTGATATTATCTGATATTGTCAATAAAAATTATTATTATTTAATATGAAGGTCAATAAACAAGAACTTCGAAGTCAATTAATTCAATACTTTAAATCAGTTGGATCAGGTGAGAACATTTCTCAATGTATTAAAGAAGCACTATTTCTCCATTAGGAATTCAATCCAGTTACCTTATTTGAAGTGTATGTATGATATTTCTATATAGAATTTCTCGTGGAAAGCAAAGACTGACCAAGGATGACTGGAAAAGATACCTTATTGACCATAACATTATATTTTCATAACAGGAGCTAGCCTATTTCCTTTCCCATTATGATTTTAATCATGATGCTACTCTGAATCAGTAATTATAGCTTGAAATAGATTTTTAGAAGCAATGATTCCATATAATGCAGATGTAGTAAGGGAATTTAAGCAGAAATACCTAGACTCACTAGAAATTAAAGAAATATCCCCAGAAGTAGAGTTTATATTCAAATAATACCTTGACAATGAGTTTAAATTCATTAGAACACTCATTAGTATTAGGTCTGACATTAGCAGTATTGCCAATAAAAAACTCATTGAAAATCTTATCAAGGAAGATCTGGTATTACAGTCAAAACCAAGAGAGTCCAGGAAATTTCATGAACAATTTCAGAGAAATTAATCATAACTAGGATTTCACTAACTAAGAAAGTTCTTAGAACTATGGGTATCTAGTAAGGAAATAGTACATGAGTTCTATTTGTTGAATGTAATGAGACACTTGAAGTCAGATAGACCATTTGATAAGATTATATTTAGAGGGAAGAAGGAAGGAAATAAAAATAGGGGACACTCTGAAAAGGGACAAAGAAGACCTCATCTAAGCCAAAATAAAACTACCATAACAAATGCTAAAATTAAATAGGCAATTGATCCCATTGTTGATAGGGAAGAAGATAAATATGGATAGTATAAAAGGCAAGTATTTGATTAGTATGTCAAAGAAAAAACACACCCTCAACAACGTAGACCTGATAAAAGAAGTTAAGTTTATCCTAAAGAATCACATAAGAGAGCCAGTAATGATCATTTAAAGAGATCTAGACATGAAAGGGATTTTAAAGGAATAAATGGTCAACCAGTAATAGGAATTTTACAGGAGATTATTTCTAAGGAAGAAAAACTCTAAAAATTGAGAAAATGTGCAGCTAAATCACCTGATTTTAATTTAATTAATCTGTTCAAGTTGGTAGACTTCAAAAATCAGGGATATGTCAATTCAAGAGATATAGCTCATTTTTGTGAAGCTAAAATTGGTGATGTTGAAGATCTTGTAGCATTCTATGCTAGATAAAGCTAAAAACTAAGATTTCATGAATTTTGTTTAATTTTCAGACCTTTATCCAAGCAACTCAATTAAAATATAGATTCTCGTCCTGAACACAAAGTTCCAGTAATAATCTACATTATTTTAGAATCCATTCAAAAAGGAAACAATGAGAATAATTTTAGAAATATTAGCAGTAGCAAGTTAACTCCATCAAAATTTGCAGTTCAGGCGTTTGGAAATGAAAAAATTCAACATATCTGGTAGAAGTTTGTTTAGATATTTGGATTTAGAAGATAAAGGATATCTTACAGCTGACTGTATCAAGAATACTTTACAAGAAAATAATATCATCTGTGATTCTAAGGATTTGAAATGTATTATGAGAATTTTTAGCAAGAAAATTGATGAAGTGCTTTCAGTGGATGAATTTGAAGATTTTATTGATTGCTGATTCAAAAAACTGATTTGCAGTTTTATTAAAAATTCTTTTTGCTTAACACGAAAATGAATAATAATCACTGAAGTTCTTATTCCTATTTACTATTATGGTAATTAACGATCAAGCATATTCTCTTTCAAAGATACCAGAAGCATGTTGCTACTCAATTTCTTCGACTACCTTGCTATGATGACTTCTTCGAATTGATTCTTATTTTATAATTTCATCAGGCACAATAATTTTAGGGGAAGGAATCTCAGATGTCACATAATGTGTCTGCTTAAGTGGTTTTTCCAATGGTAGGACATTTATAGCAGCTTGCTAAAACACAATATTTCTTTGATCATTTGGGCTTATTACTTTTCCACTTTATGGATAGTGAATAATTTTGCTGAATTAATTTATACATACTTTTCAACGAGTTGGTAGTGTACTCTCATGTTTACTCTTTCTTAAGGAACTTGCTCAATGATGGTTTCTTCACGAGCATGAGGAATATAATCTGTAATATGTTCAACTTAGTAATAGTCAGTTGCCACCCTCTAAATAGGAACATACACCACATTAATAATATCTTGAGGTACTATTTAAGTGACTTTTTTAGTGTAAGGTACTCTTTAAAATCGACTTTGAGGGGGAGGTTTTTCCACAACTCTCTCTTGTTGTATGTTATGTGGAATTTTTGGTTGATTGTTATAGATAGGGGTTGAGTATGTATGAACTCTTGCTGATTGAGGTGGTATGTATGGTTGGGGAATGACTTGTTATCCATGAGCCCCAGATGGTTTATATACATGCCTTGTTAATAATTAATTTCTTTGTTGATTATTTTGAATTGCTGTTGGCTGCTTGTATATGGGTTTGGATTTCACATGTGGTTGGGGAAACTCAAGTTATTGATTTAGGTTTGAGGGTTGATTATAAGGAAGGGTCTGCTAGAATTTGGTGATTGGTCTAACAGTTTGCATTAATTTTAGTGTGAATAAAATATATAATTTTTGTTGAAAATGAATAGTCAATAATCATATCAATTAAGAATATTTAACTCTTATAACTTGATTGAAGTTTTAAATGATAGTAAAACGAAATCTATATTCAAGCAACTTTATTCAATTAATAAGAGTCTTCGACTAATAATTAGTTTATACTTATAATTGGAAATGAAAAGTGGAAAAATTGTCTCAAAGTCATCTCAAATTCCTTTTATTCTTGTCCACTCCAAATAAACCTTTAATGCTCTCAAAGCAGACATTGAAGCAATAAATAGGAAGGACAACTAGAACTAGGCAGTAGAACTTAAGCAATAAAAACCTCATTAAATCATCTTACCTAAATTCTAAATAGTATAGCGAATAACTGTGAAAAAACCATTTGCCCAAGTGCCACTTCACTACATTCGCCTACCAGAGGATTTAAACTTGCCCTGTCAGTCTCAATACTAACTATCCTAATTATAATACCAAATGATTGAATGTCACAAACATTAGTTTGTAATTGAGGGAAGAAATATCCTGACACCATATTTCCTGCAAAAAGCCCTCATCCATCTAGATACTAAAATAAATATGTTCAATCATGAACCAAACTGGATTGGATGGATGAGCTAGTTTATCATTAAATATCACCCAGAATTAATTAAATCAGTTTCTAAACTGACTCCTTTAGCCAGAATAATCTTTAATTATTGGAAAAATAGAATCAGACAATATCATACTGGATTTTTAAGATAAAATTGGTATCTTAACAGATTTGATAATTCTAAACCCTTTCAAAAAAGACCCTAGAAATATAAACCAACACGAAAAAATAGCTATTAAAATCAAATGAAGCAATTACGTTCTTAATTTGAACAATAATGTAAAATTATGGAGAAAGTCTGTAA
>CASCJZ010000024.1:0-22804 GCA_949152475.1 Terebella lapidaria
ACTGATCCCTCAATTAAGAAGAAATATTGTTATATTTGAGTATTTTCCTCAAATATTGTGGTCTCTGGATTCCATTCATGTAATTATAAGTGTGGAATAAGTTCTTCCATTCTTAGGGGAGTTAAGAGCTGCTGGAAATGATATTTAGAGAGTAGTTTAATTAATTAGGTTTCCTCTGATTAAGATATGGTGTCTCTTCTAAATAGAAGATTGTAATATCTCTTCTATGGAAGCATACAATATATTTATAATAATATATAATTATCATCATAGACTGGTACTTGGCTATTTTATCATTTTGAAATTCCAATAGTGAGAGAATGAACAGACTTATTTATTGACTAACCATATATATTCTAAATAGTTTAAGTTAGGACTATCGGTGATTACTTTAATATAAATGAGGTTGCTAGTTAACTTTGAGGTAAATAATTTACTTCCTCAAGTTAATACTCAGGATGAAACCTAGGATAATTAAGATTAGTATATAACCTTTTTTTAAATACTAGCTTACACAATCAGTACAATAACTAAAAAATGATTTATCTTGCTTTATAGAAACACGATAATTATTAGATAAAGCCAGCTAAAACCATATATGATGTGTATGATAGAAACATTTAAGCAAATATTCAGCAATAAGTGAAAATATATTGATTGATAAGATATTTATCCAAGAGTCAAACTTAACATAAATATGAATATTTAATGAGGATAAAAATAAGGCATCAATATTTTTTAGTATTACCAGCCACTACAATGTAATTTTTAGGGTGGAACTTGCAATAGAATAAATTCAAGTCTCTCACCATATGAATCACTTCAGTAGGGCTAAATGAGTTTTCATTAGTAGATTTTTCCCCATAAATTGAAAAAATGTCTCCAGATACCTTTTCACAAAGAATTTCCATATTGTACACAATTACATGCCTTGATGTCACACAAACAAACTCACTATCATTCTCAGAAAAACTCATATCATTGACTAATATTAATTTTTTAGTGGTTTCTTTGAGCTAGTCACTGGTAGAGGCTGAAAGTGAAAATGAATTAAGCTTCAAACCTTTTAGAAGATCAAAAAGGGTGATATAACCACTTTAATCACAAACAGAAACATATCTGCCTGAGAAACTCAAGGAAAAATTGTGAATTGGGGAGTTAAAGTGAAAAATCTTTCATAATATATATTATTACTTGTTTGCAATCAGTGCTATTAAGATCCCATATCCTAACAGTTCCATCTTAACTTGAAGAAATGCCTAAATCAGGATTTTTAAGGAATTACACCTTAAAAACATCTGAAGTATGGCCAGTATAAATTCGAAGAGGATATCGATGGTCAGTTTTCCAAAGTTTGATGAGATGATCAGCAGCTCCTGTAAGGAAAAAGTATCCAGTTGGGGAAAAAGATACACTCCAAATAGTTTTTAAATGTGCTTTTATATTAACATAGTTGCATCTGAGATCTTAAACACCATAATTTAACAACATTATCAGTACCAGTTGTAAGTAGAAATAGTTCATCATAGGATAGAGATATAGAGGTAATTCTTCCATGATGTCCTATTATTTTATATTTTAGTTCTAATTTTTGATAGGATGATGCTTTTATTTATTCAAGCTCACTACTTTCTTCGATTTTTAATCCTCTAATAGATTAGTAGTAAAATCCTCATCATCATTATACCACCATTGAACAGTATTACCATCAACTACTGCTACTCCATTTTTCCCAGCAACTGAATTTCCCTCAACAACTAATAATAAAATATTTTTCTTCTTTTGATTCATTGGGAAAGAATTTTTAATGAAATATTTTTCCTCTAGTCTTACAAAAAGTCGAGGAATAGAACTAAATTAAGATTAAGCTGCTTTTTCACTTTTAGGTCCATAGGTATAATCAGAAAATTCTTTAACCATTCCACAATAGTACTCAAAGTTAGGATTAGTGGTATTGATGCCAGGAAAATTACAGTTAGTAGTTTTCAATTGATTTGTTTTATTCTGGGCTTCTTAACTGAATATTATCAGTTTGGGTGAGATTGTTGAAAGTTCAAAGAGACTAATTGCCATCTTAATAGTATTATTGATGAGAGTTGTACTCTATTATCCTAGCAAATTTTTAACAGGATGAGTAGAAGCAACTTCTTGTAGTTTAAGATGATCGGGATATTCTCGACTAAGCATTTTCAGAACTGACATCATTTGATATTGAGTTGATTTAGGAAGAGTGTGGAAGAATTCTAAGAAAGTACCTATTTCTAGTTAAGCTTGCCTTTAGGGAGATAGATAAGGCATCATAGCTGATCGATGACGGGTGGAAGAGCCTTAGTTTTCCTCTTTTCGTGGCATATTAAATATTAATACATGATAAAAATTATTTAAATATAAAATTGGAGTCACCCTTAGCATTAGTACTACTTCATGAAGATCTTAATATTGGCATATTAACCTTACCAAATACTTTTAGAGGTGATATGTCATTGTTTAAGGTATATGAAGCAAGAGAATTTTCCCGCCTAATTTAACTAGTAATTAATAGATATGTATTTATTACCAATTGTTCAGTTTTTAATTTTCGGTAAATTTCACTAAGTAATTAATAATGGTATTTAAAATGATATTATTTATAACCATATTTAGTTAGTAACAAAAATTATCATTATGTTTTTCATCAATATATTTTCAAATAAACCATTCTTATGTCGTTAAAAGACTGATTCTCAGTATCAGACCTCTTTATTAGCTTAAATAAGTTATTTACAGTGGATAGGATTTTCTATATTGATGAAAGGAAAGAGTTGTCAAGATTAGCCTATTCCTGGATATTTTTCTAAGAAAATCCACTTGTATTAAAGTTTTACTCTTGAGTGAACAGATTGAAAAACAACAAATAACTGTTTCATCTTAAAAATATTTTAAACTCATTTCAAATTGTAAGGGTTAGAGCCAGTATACTTGATTATTTAGAACCAACAACGCGAGTAAAAAGAATATTAATCAGCTATTGAGTACTGTGAAAATACTGTAATTATTTTGATCTGAAGAATTAGAGAATATTATAATATAATTTAACTCTCAAACCACAAGAAAATTAGACAAGCTAAATTAATGGAAATCCAAGAAGTTAATGTAGAATCTTCGTTAAAAAAGAGTTAAAATTATCTTTTATAATTAGATTAACCTAAATTAACAGTTCTTCAGCGAAAAGGTAACCGAAAACAAATTAATTGGCAAACTAAGAAGATGAGAAGATTAATTGTTATGTTCTATGTTGAAATAATGCTTTCTACCAATCAAAAAATGGAATGGGCTGCCCAAAGACCGAACAAATTTTATGTGTAGTTTGCTAAATATTTAAAATTGGATGGGCAGCGCTCTAAGATAAAGGCTCAAATCCAGAGATTGAGGGATAGATGGTGTCATACAGATATCCTTGGCTTTGTATTAAGTGAGGGGAAGATGCTAAAAATTCTCACTTTGAAACTTCAAGAAAAGCTCAGTCATTTAGGAGAGATTCCATTAGAAGAGGAAAAAGTTAACTTTCATTAAGAATATGTCTATTAGAAGGCTCAAGATTAACCTTTTCTGGAATAAGACATAGAGAAATACCTAACATTCTGATCACTTATATTAATCATGATCTCATTATGATATTTTAAACATCTTTAAAGATCAAGGATACTTGTTTTAAGTTGACTGAAACGGGTTGATAGAGGACTCTTGTGGAATGAGTCTAAGTTTTTTCTATTCTTGATGGGCCTTTATTAATTTCATAGTTCTGTAATTTGAGTTGATCTGAGGTGTATTTATAAGCTTCCATATACTTGATGCTACACCTATAGAAACATGATTTTTAGATCAGGTTAGGATCAACAAGGATTTCTTCTGACGCACTTTTTGGAACACATTTAGAAAATCTCAACATCCATTATTATAATTAAGTAAATAATACATGTTTTCTCTGCTAATAGAACTATAAGAAACTTAAATTAAGATATTAGCCATGCATAATATAATATATATATGTTATCTGCTGTCGTTATTGTTGCTCAGCTGTTGGCTGTTATTTTTATTGGATCATTTGGTCGTTCTAATTCCACTACTATCATTAGTGGAGTTTACTTATCATCTGCCCTTGCTCTATTGTTGGCTTTTACCTTGATGACTTCAGCCTATAAAAAATTGTCATTAAAAGCTTTGGTGACTATGTTATTAGTAACTGCTATCTCTATTGAGGGTTATATTTTATTTGGTACATTCTGGAATAGTTGCTTTGCTGGCTTTAATAATTGGTTTTAACTTAATACAACTTTGCTCCTTAGATCAATATTCTGTGCGTTTGCTATGCTACTAACCTCCTTGGATTTCATTGGAATCTTCCATAATTGGTAAGTATACCTGCTCATGACTATTGTTTCCACAATTGGTTATGCTTTAAATTCTGCAGTACTCATCTATGGTCTTAAAATCTATGATGGTGGTGGTGGACTCCAAATATTCTTATATTCAGGCATTATTTCCTTAATAGTCTGGATTGTTATTGTTAGGTAATATCGCAAGACATCTACTTACCCTAAAGAATAATCATATTTCAATAGAACTCTATCCTTTATAGGAATTGTAGTAGCATTCATTGCCTGGCCGCAATTTAACATTAGTGGGGCAACAGTAACTCAAATTAACACTGCCCTTACAACAAGTGATTCATTACAAGCATCTGCTCTGTCTAATACTCTACTAGGTCTATCATCTGCCCTACTCTCAGCTATGATCCTATACAATTCTTCTGATCAAACCACTAAACTTAATCCAAGAGTATATGTTGATTGCTTTATCAATGCTGGTATATCTATAGCATCTTATACTGATGTATTACAGGATCCAGTAGCAGCTATTATCATGGCTATACTATCTAGTATCCTCACATTAATCTTCTATAAGTATCTTTTATCAAAAGATTGGCTAGCTACTAATGCAGAGTCAGATTTTAAAAATCTTGTTGTTTTTTATTCTAAATTATTATTCCGCATTACATTTTCTTTTTTAGGGATAGTTATAGGTTCAATAGTAGTTGCAGCCAGGGAATCAAAAACTCCAGCATTGCTTACTGAAAATTACTCTCTAATTGCAGGTTTAGAAATTGTTGGTTTTTTGGTGACACTTGGATTTGGAATAGTTTTTGGTATTTTGATAATCCTAGCAATAAAGTTATACCTCAAATTTAAAGGAGAAGATAATGATGTACCAGAAAGCTTAGATGATACTTATTATTTTACTGAATTAACAGATGAAATGTTCCCTATTTATAGTAGTCAAAAACATTTGCTCAATTATGAAGAGTAAAGTGCTAAGAAGATGATGAGAGATTCATTGTTGAAACAAAATAATAGGCAAGTTTTATAATCTCACATCAAAAATCAACCAGAAAGACTAACTCAACCTATACCTAAAGAAAAATCACCTACAAGCAACAACAACAACTAGGTTGATCCTAATATTATCATTACTCATCAATTTTCCAAAAAAAATTTAGGTAATTCTTAAATAAATGTTTCCAAAATGAAAGTAGATCCCAACCAAGATATAGAATCATACTAGTCTAAAAAGGCTGAGGAAGACCCTATTGAATAGGATCCCAAACATCTCATCAATAAATAAGAGACTATTGTAAGGAAATCAAGAATTAATATAGTTTATGAGCCATCTGATAATGGAAATTAAATTGAGGTACAAAGAAAGTTAGAGTATGAAGGAACTATTCAGCAACCACATTGAAGGTAATCATTGATGATTCTAAAAAATATTTTCATCATTTTATTATTTAACCTTAATAACAATAAATAAAAACATGTAAGAAAATAACTACTGTTTAAGTCCATAGAAATAATCTCTATATTTAATATTCTATTATTTCCTTATGTAATGGAATAATGGAATGGTAAGATATTTAAGTTGGTAATTTAAATAATATTTAATCAAATAACAAATCTTATGGAAGCTTACAAACCCTATCTTGATTTCCTCCTAGCCGGTAAAGTTGCTGAAACTGCATATATTCTGTCCTTAGAGGGTGCCATCTGTGCTACTAGCTTACCTATTCAACAACTACCCGTCTATAATTTCAAACTTGAAGATTAAAATGATCCCAATGTCACACATGATATTGTTGTTGATGAAAGGTTAAACCTCCTTGAGGCAATCAAAAACAAGGGAGTCTGCAAGCATAAGGCAGGTATAAGACTCTATAATCAAAAATATTACACTGTGAGATCTGATCCTGATACTGGTGACCTTTACCTCAAGAAGGTACTATTTATTATTTATGCTAGGAAGGTGGTGGTGCCTGCATCATTAAAACAAGCAGTTATATTATCATTGGAACTTTCAACAGTTCCATGAAGATGGACAATGGAGTTGTTCAGAATCCGGGTGAACTTAATAAGAGAGTTTAAGCTCTAGCTTCTAGTATGGATCCAACCAGGCCTAAACCAAAATGATAGCTTTATCTCCCATCAAAATTCAGATGCATAAATTATTAGTAAATATTCTTCTAAAGAAAAGTATCATTCACTCTTTGAGTAGGCTATAAATTTCCTTTAAAAAACTTTAATTTCCTTGTATTTATAGTTGTTCTCCAAGTTCTCTAATCATGTGCATCTTGATAAACTTTCTCTACATTACTTTATATATTTTTAGTCGGGTTTTTTCTGATCTGATTTATGGAGTAAAATTTAGAAGCATTCCAAATGGAATTGACCAAATATGTTTACATCCACTAGGTTCTACTTCTTCAATTGTATTCATTCTTTCCACAGTCTAGTCTTTGATGATTGATATTTGAATATGTGTCTATTATTTGTTAGAACATGAATACTCTAGGGCTAAATAGGATCCAGGAGTAGCAACGGATACTTCTAGGAAGAGAGTTCCAATTGGCATTTGTGTTTTGCTAAAGATTATTGCAGTCTCAATATTGATAATGATAATGATTCCCTGTAGTTTTCGATTAATAGCTATACAGGCATGTTGTTCTATTTGGCATTGATGAACAAAATTTACAATGCAGGTCTATGATTAGTGAAGATAGATATTGCAGTTGTAGGTGTGCTATTAATTGAATATAGTCTTTCCTTGGAGACTGATTAAGGATAAGCTCAAATATTATTTGGTCACTATCTGTCGATAGTTCACCAGTAAATCTTTCTCATCAAAACTACAGAGGCACTACTCATTTATAAACCATTTTCTCAACATTTCTCCCTTATGACTATAGCCAATACATAATGTTTAGTTATAATAGCGTCTAAGAAGACAAAACTGCCCAGTCTCTGAATGAACTAAAATGACTGGGTTCACTTAAAGTCCACGGGTTTCATCTGAAAAGGAATAAATAGTCATAATTTTATCATCTTGAGGGTTTAAGGAAATAAAATAGCGATTTTTCTCTAGAGTTGCAATCAAAAAAATAGAACCAATTGTACAGTTCGGATTTAGAATGACTGATTAGACTATATATGGCTCTGAAAAATGACAGCTATGAATTAATTAGGCATTAAAGTTAACAATGTGATAGGTTGAGCTATCACAGAAGAGAGCCAGTTGTTGAGGGTTAAGAACTAGGATATGAGAGGGTTAATATGGCAAGGAAAGTTATTTACATACAATTAAACTCATAATCAACAATTCTTTTATTATACTAGTTTTATGAATTATCAATGTTTAATGGAAATACGATCTGGATGTGTAGAAACACTTATATTTTCAGGAAAAATGTAATTAAGACACCATTGAAAGGAAAAGCCTTCTAATATCCACAAGCAGGTAATTAACAAAGCAAGACCTAACATTTGATAGAATTTAGGGCTTAAGTTTCTGACATAGAGTTGTATTTGTAGGGAAATCAACAGTGTACTATACAGGCAAGTAAACACAAGGGAAAGGGAAAAGGGAAGTAAGATGAGGATAGGTATGGATATAATCAGTAGAAGGTGCATAAATGAAGAAACCCATAAATGACTTTCCAATTTTTTTTTGCCGGAGATAAAGATGTTACAAAAGGTCAACAAAATTATCCCTATCATAATACTACTACTCAGTACTATAATACTAATTATGAAGGATAATTAAACAACCTTAGGGTGTGAGCAGATGAATAAACTAATCCAGGAACTAAAAAATACCATTATTGGACCAGCAATCAAAAAATAACTAAATATAAGAGAGCATATACATTAGATCTTCTTCAAAAAATTCCCACTTAGCACGCAGTAGGAGCTTAATATGCACCATAAAGTTATGCAGTTCTACAGTCCAACAACTTCTCAGACCACATTCAAATTTTGGTTCTGGTTATTGTCCATTTGGAAGAACTTAACATTCTTCTTCCCCTGGAATATTTTTATATTATTTAGCACATGCATGGGGATCACCAATTTTGGGTTCAATTTCTATATTAATAGAGCAAGATACCCTCTAATATTTGTGGCTAGATTGACATTTAAAAAGACTGTTATAATAAAAATCTAAGAGAAAATATTGCATATACATCTATAAGTGATCAGCAGCAAGATCTCTCTTATTTCTTACGCTTAAGTTTACGATCCCTTCTTTTTTCTATTTTAGACTCTTCCATGATTAGTTTAAGTTTAGATGCATTGATAATCATAGTTGTAAGAGTGTTAAAAATTTCCTTGACATTATAATTAGATTTAGCACTACAGTACATCAATTTCCATCCAGAGTGTTAATTCAAGAATTCTTCAATTTTATGCTCCTTAATGAGTTGACTTGGTAATACTTCGGATTTAAGGTCATTTTTATTTCCAACTAATAAAACAGCTAAAATAACATTAAATCTAACCAGGCATTGTTGAACAGTTATCTTCAAGTTACTTAGCCCAATACTGAACTGTATTAAAGCTTTCGTTGCAGGTAACATCAAAGACTATTATCACTCCATCAGTATTCTTATAATACATCCCTAGTAATGATCTATACTTCTCCTGTCCAGCAGTATCCCATATATCAATAGTTATTTTTTCACTATTCTTGATTTGACAGTCATATCGATGGAAATATACTCCTAAAGTATTAGTACAAGTTGAGGGAAATTCCCCTTATATTAATGTTTGAACAATACAAGTCTTTCCAACTCCTAATACATAGTATTTAGTTTACCTGATTCCCCTAATAGAATGATTTTGGGATGATTTTTCATTAGATTAATTAAATTTGTTATAAAGTAAGATCAAAATTGACTGTATTGCAATTATATTCGTTAATGAAAAAACATTATTCATCTAAGAAGCAAAATGGAGGTTGGACATAGACAAGACTTTCACTTAAAACAGTGGCTACTACCAATTTGAAATCATAGACAGGTGATGTCTCAATACCACTCAGAAGAGATAGTTTAGGAGTAAGTTCATTCACCTCTAACTATGAGTCTATATCACATCTGTAAGCCCTTAATCGTCCCTTCCAGAAAAAAGCCATTATTAACAATTTAGTGAAAAAATTGCATGATGAAGAAGATCTGAAAACCATTATTTCGTAAAAATTTAAGAATCAAACAAAATGGGATCCTGTTTATCAGCACTAACCACTCAATGATAAACTAAAAGCTTGTTAAGAAGAAATTCAATATTTTAAGACAGTTGTCAATAATCTAATGACAAGTATAAGCTTTAATATTATAGAGATAGAATCAATATCAGGGAATACAAGTACTCATTCAATCAATAAAAACCCTGTCTAAACCAAGGAAATAGGTATTCAAACAAAATAAGAGCCTAATTAAGGTTATTTTTATGAAAATTTGGACAGTACCTTAAAAATTTTAAATGGAGAGAAGTTTAGATGAATCCAATATTGTAGTTAATAAGATTCTTGTATACACTAATGTTTATTCTTGCATATATTTATGATTTTATGATGTAGAACAGAAGTTCCTTTCCTTTTAAATAAATGATTAGACCATAAAGCATTGCAGAATCGAAAATGCATATTTATAATATAAACCTTCGATCAAAATTAGTATGATGCCTTTCCGTAATGTTACTAATCAGTTTTCTAACCCACACAAGCGTAAGTCTAGAGAAGGTGATTGGATTTGTATTGAATGCTCTAATTATAATTATGCATTCAGAAACATATGTATAGCATGTTCCTATGTAGGTAACCGTTGTCATATCCAAACTAAGAGCCAGAATGAAAAAACCATTGCTGAAATAGGGAATTAACACTATGGAGAGAAGTACTTTCCTAGTGTAGTGTTCCTACCCTGTGAAGGTTCAAAAAGTAAAGAAAATCTAAATAATAATAACAAGCAAGTCAATGAAAAGACTGAAGATGTGAAAGTAGAAAGTTGGATTAACCACCTAATTGATGAATGAATAGATCAGAGTTCAAATTTAAACTATATGTTGAAAATTATACTATCTATCATTCATCATTCTCCCAATTAAACATTTAGCTATCATTATCGTTTTCTGCTGCAGCCTCTACTTTTTTATACTCTGGCCTACTGAATTTATCCCATTCTGTCCAGTTAGGGTTTTCTTGTTTGAGATTCTTCTGTTCATAAGCATCCCTTTGCTCAAATCCAATTAACTTATTGAGATCAGTTAACATATTAATAAACACTCCACAATCATGTTTATGTGCTAAAAAATCCTATAAAGTAAATTGAATATGATTTATAGGTTTTAATAAGTCAACCCTAATGTTAATAAAATATCTACATTTGGCAGATAATATTTTAAAAATAGAAATCGATATTACTTTCCATATAGGCTAACCTTTGATTTTGTTCTTCGTAGAAATACTCTAACTCATATCCACTGACAATGCCATTACCATCAAGATCTAGAATTTTGAACCAATATTATAAACTTTGCTAGGTACTTTTATCTTCAACACATAAAATAAACCATACAAAATCTCCAAAGGTCATTCGATCTGGTTATTGAAATTTTTTAGCAGTTTGAGAAAAGATTCTCTCGATAGTTTTACGAGAAATAGTATATCCTGAATACTTAGATAACTATTATTTAGTTAAGAGAGAATTATGATCATAATCTAGTTCCCAAAATTTCCAATAAATAACATAAAAGTCCTCATAACTGAAAAATTAGCGATTCTTATTGATATCAGGCTCATTTTCTATCATAATAAAATTCTCAAGAATTCGTGATTTTTTAAACTCCCGAAAAGTCATTTTATAGTCATTTTTACGATTAGCCATAAAGAACATTCGATTTATAACACATAATGAATACCAACGTTGAAATTATCTTGCTTCCTTAAGGAAAGCTAGACCTGGATGAAGTTCCAAGATCTCAACAAATATTTTATCAAAATCTTACATGGTTAAATATTTTTTCGATTTATCAGTAGTTAGGAGGAGAAATGCTCTCCTATGGAGTTATTTATTTTAGAGTTATTTCCAAAGTTTATTAAATTCTTATTTCTTTAATTTTTAAGGATTTATTGCTTTACTCATGAGACAAGTTGTGAAATAAATTGGTAAACCAATGATATCTTTATTAACAACTAATAATTTAGCTACTGATGCATTTATTTCAATTTTACCACCAAAAATTGCTTTAATACATTTCTATATGAATTTATAGTACTACTTGATGTTGTTATGACATAGAACTATCTATAGGTTTTCCATTGGGGAAGTAGAATTGAGGAATGTTCAAATAATTAGTATTTTCTGGCTGTATTCTTAATTTAGAACCATTTAAGTGACTGACCATCAAATCTTCGACAGGAACATGTTATGGTTTCTCTTCTTAAATAATGATTGGATTACCATAGGGATCAGGAACTGGAAGATCTTTTGGTTTGATTGGTACTTTTCCACCTGTAAAGAGGGGATTAGGTTCCCTATTTAATAATATTAGTAATACTCTGCTGGATTGATTTTCTGGATTTGAGCCTTTTTGAGTAGTTATTAAACTTGTTTTTTGTGGGTTGAGAGCCATTTGATGAATAAGGTCTGTTTATATGTTGAGATATTTACATCTATTTTTTTCTTAGCAATATAGTATCGAACAGAACCCATGTGGCCAGTTGATTGATGGAGTTGGTGATAGTTTTTGAGTTCATCAATCATATGTCAAGTATATTTAAAAAATTGTAGTTATTATTTATAATCTCAGTAACTTAGCCTTAAATTGATAATCAATCCTATAGAGAAATTATAAATTCATACTAAAAAACTTCCCATTAAAAGATATGGTGATAGTAATCAGATGGAAGAAACATTTCTATTTCAAGATAAAAGATAAGCAACTTTCATTAGTTACATGATTCAAACTAAGAACCAGTTCAGCCAAACTAATATTGATTTTATTAAGATGTTTAATTCTAATCATAATTTTAAAATAGATAATTTGTTGGACGAATAGATGGTTTCTTCCTACTATGAAATGACTTATCGAGTATTTCATATGCTTGCCTTAGCCTTAATGACCTTTGGGTACCTATGGAGTACCTTTGTTCATAAAAATATTCATGGCTATCTCAAGTATTTGACAATGCAAGTGTTTTTTATTACCTGGCTCTTTTATTTGATTTGTTTCTACTTGATGTTCAGTCAAAAAAGCAGGAATTCATCTTGGTTCTTTAAAATACATACTGTTTTACTGGAGATAAGTGTGGTGTTAGAGTTGATATTTTGTGCAGGATTTTGGGCCTTGATTTATCCCTTTATGGTTAATTCTGGTGTTTATTCAAGTAACTCGATGTATAATCATAGATTTCATCATTAAGTATTACTAATATATCCATACGGTGCCAATTATTTGTCTTATGGTTGATTGTTACTTAATAAAACCTTAGTTCTCCTTTAAAAACTATCAATACTTGCTTATAATTTCTATCCTACAAATTCTCATCAACATAGCCTATTCACTAATTGATTAACCAGTTTATTTTTTCCTCAACTATGATCACTGGAGTCATTATGCTGGTATTGTATGTACTCTTATTTTAATACCTCTTGGTATTCATAGGTATTCTGCAGCCCTTGCCAATGTAGAACCTAGAACTGCCATTGTCTATAACTATCATGAAGAGATGTAAATGATTTAATAAATTACTGAAAAATGAATTCATTTAGACTCTTATATATAAAGATTAATAGATTACTACAAATGAAGAATTCACAAATGGCATCTTTCAATGAAGAATCTCCAGAGTTATAAGGACAGCAATTGGAATTATTCCTTAACCCTAGAAAATCTAAATCAGATGATTTGTTTTTGGGGAATCTAATTATGAATAAATCTTAAATGGAAAAAAGACCACTACTATTTGAATTACCTTCTAAAAAATAACCAGAAAAAACAGGAAAAGATAGAGGAATTTCAGTCTTCAGGAAGAAAAATAAAAAATTGAAAAAATCAAAACCTTGCCACTACAGAAAGAATATTTGTGGATATATAACTAAAAAAATAATTAGATAGTTCACTGGAGTTATTTATGAAACTAAAGTCAAAAATTTATGTTAACAATATGGTACAGATTATGGTGTTTGTAGATCTTATTATTTAAACAAAATAGAACAGATAACTGGGCCAAGTCACCTAGGAATTCTGTTATTAACTAACAATCCTGAATAAATTAGGATGAAAAATGTGTTTAGAGAATTCTTTGGATGGTTTATAAAATGCAGATACTTAAGGTATTTGCTATTAGAAGGTAAAATGTCCAATAAATTTGCCTATATTCAGTATAAGAATAAAATTCTCCTACCATTGATATACTAGACTGAAGAAAAGGAGATGCTAGTAAAGGTAGAAAAATTATAACTTAAACTTTCAAAGAGTCTCCATAACAACCCTCAATATAATGATTCTATTTGACACATTTGAATTCATCCAGATCACTTCAGTTTTCAAATTTTTTAATAGAAAAGCCATATTAACTCAACAAATGTTGAGGGTCTTTCTTTTGCATTCCATCTTTGATCTCTTCAAGTTACTCATGTTCAATCAAAAATAAATATCCAAGGACATCCAAATCAGCCATTACATCTAATTTTGCTCTTTTTTGAGCCGTTAGCACTATTAATTCCTTATCTAAGAATACTTGAATATATGAATTGCCTGGTTTAATGAAAATAAGGGGTAATGACATTTTATTTAAATTTTCAATATCTCCACTCTTTTTTTTAGTGGAACTTTACCTATGACTAAGTTTAAATTTATTTCTTCTGACCAATTTCTTGATAAGTATGTACTTATTTAAATTATTTTGAATAAGCTTTGCTTTTTGGTTAATTCTCTTTTCCCTTTCCTTAATTTCTTCTTCTAAATTTAGATGAATATCTGAATCAGGATGACAAACCATTTTTTGATGAAGGCCTTCAAAGCTCCTATAGTTATATTTTCTGATATAAAAATAGTTTTTATTTCTGTGGAGCATATTGGATGCATACAGCACATTGATACAATCATATAATCTTCTTCTAATATTTTTTAATCGCTTAGAATCTAATAGGGTTGATTTTCCTTCAAGTAATTTGCCTAATATTTCCTTATAAGTGAGTTCTTGGGTTTATCTGAGGATAGCTAAAACAGTTTTGGAAAGCACCTTTAGATTATGACTGGTCTAAATTTAAGCCATTTATGGCGGACATTGATTGAAGTTAAATTTATCTTCTCCTTATTATTTCATAGCTATAGGTGAAAATCCAAAACTTCTATGTATGTTTTTTTCATTTTCTTTAGATATTTTCATTTGTTCTATGTCATTAAAGTCAATGGTCCCTTAGAATAGATTACTTGCAAAGCCTAAAGTACTCTATCTATCTGTAAAAGGTTGTGGCTCTTGGTTAGAGCTAACTCTTAAATTATAGAGGAGCGATTTTTGTGATTGCTCTCTAAATACATCATTGATACTATTCATGTCCCAATTACTCATTGCCTTTTTGTCAATAATGATAAATAAAATACAAATTTGGACTATTGTCTGACGATTGAATTTCTTAATTGTATTAAGCTTTTCATAGAAATCTATAAGAATTGAATTGATGTAATTTTTATATCTAATATTTCTGATAAACTTTAACAATATAATGAAACAAGATGAACCTTAAGAGATTAAATTATGTACAAAGTGTGGATTAGTAGCTAAATTTGTTTGTCAAAGATGTCTTTCAGCCTATTATTGTAAAGCAGATCATCAACGTGCTGATTGGGTTCTACATAGGAATAGTTGTATGAATTGGGAAAAGAAAAAATCAGAATTTGTCAGTTATAGAGCAAAATAGCGAAAAAGAATTTTCGATAGTATGAAAAATAGATCCTATACTGAATGTGAACGTCTTAGTAATGCCTTAATTGCAAGTGAAAGTAAAAATTTAAAGGAATACCCAAATATAACTAATGAAATTTAATATGGAGCAGCAGTTTTATTTCATGCTCGATTATTATGTAATTTTCTTCAAGATATCAATCAAGCACAGCAAGTTCTTAAGAATTACCAGTTATAAAAAAATTCTTTTTTGGAACAAGTAAATCAAATTCCAGCAAAATTAGATAAGCAAGCCCCATAATTTAATGAAACCCGAGAATTTATTATCAATAAGCTTAAACTTTTATCAACCTTGGTATCACTCACTCATGAAACTTTTAAAAATTCTCTAAAGGAAATATAACTTTATATAATTCATATTGAATACTTCTATGGAAAGGATTCATCTTAGTTAGGAAATTGTTACTTTGAAACTGGTAAATATTTAATCAAGGAAGGTAAGATTAAAAAAGCTCTTGCTTGTTTCTTAAAAGCAGGTAAGATTAAAAAATAAGATGGAGCTAGTTGCTTCTATAATGCTGGAGTATTATGTTCCAAAGCTGATCTAGACCAACAAGCCATCAAATACTTTACTACCTGCTTGAAACTGCTAAATAAACAGCAATTCATGGATTATCACTTCAAAGCTATGGTTCATATTAACTTAGGTAAATGTCACTTCAAAAATGATGATTATCAGGCTGCAGTTAAGAATTGTTAAGAAGGTCTTTGTTTATTTGAAAACAAGGTTGAAAATTATAAACAAGACCCTAATCATGCATTTTGCGTGAATCAACTTAAGGAAATCAAAAGGAAAGAAGATTAACTGAACTCTGAATCTAAAGATTATAAACATATTAATTTCCCTCATTAAAAGTAAAGCTTAAAAAAGAAGAGTGCAATTATCAGTAATCAAGACTATAATATCTATTGGAACTCAATGAGGGGTAGGGTAATAAGTGGAGGAAAACTCTATGAAAGCAAACATGAAGATTGGAAAGAAAGTTTTAACAGAAAACAATTTAAATTAGAAGGATTAGGTGTTCAGATCCCAGTGGTGGCGGAGAGGTTTCTGATGGGAGATTAAGTATAAAATAGGGAAGAAGATGCATTAAGAGGGGGCAAAATCAAACCTAATGAACAACAAGAATAAATAGGAGAAAAAATTAATATTGATAGTAATTTTATTGCAGAACTAAATCATCAAGAAGTAGCTCATTTGGCTGAATTAAGCAATAGTCTAACTTAAATCAAGGATAAAGCAGTTATTTTTGAGACAGTTGGAAATAGTAATTTTTATGAGCATACTAGACCTGAGAAATTATAAACTTTTTTCAAGCTTAATCCTCTTTTAAAGAAACCAGAAAAACCTACAAAAAACCATTATTTTAAAATTGATGAGCTGGAAGAAAATTAGAAAACTGAGAAAAAAAAGAGAGTTACGGGGCTTCATTTAAATTTACAAAGAATTGGTCGGTAGTGATTATTTTTTTTAAAGTAAAATAATGGATTATTGAATATAAGGAATATTTTTTATCCTATATATAATTGGTTCTGCTATCAATCACGATCCCATTTTGATACCAAAGATATAAGTTCATCCATTTTTTTCTTTTCAAATTCAGCAATTTGCTCCTAAGTAGGAGGAAGAACTTCTTCTTTTTTTTTTCCTGTTTATCCCTCTTTTTTGATGATTTATGGTCCTCTCTTAAGCAAATTTGGAGATAATTTTAACACAGTCACACCACCAAAAGTATCACCTAGTAGAATTATTGGATCTACTTTATTAAAGGCAATATTGGTCATTTTAGGATTTTTCACTGGCCTTTTATCAGCTAAACTCTTATGTTTCTCAATGTTTAAATCATAAGTAAGTATTCTATCCAGAGTAGCACAGGAAAATACTGTTGAAGAATAAGGTGCCCACATCACATCTACAACAATCATACCCATATCAAATAACATTACTTGTGAATTAGGGTATGTTGAATCCCATATACGTACTGTCCAGTCAGCAGAAGCAGAAATAAAGGTAGTAGGATGATAGTTATTCCATCTAACCTTATAAACCGCCAATAAATGACCTTTATATGTCTATTGGTATTGACCAGAATAGGCTAGAGAACATTTATGGATTCTTCCTTCTTCAGTTCCTACTAAAAATGAAAAAGCATCAAATTTATTGAAATCAAAGCATAAGCCACATGCTAATCCAATAAAAGCAGTTTCTTCTTCTTTATCTCCAATTAACTTAAGTCTAAAAATTTCTTAAGGTTCTAATTTATTCTTCATTAAACTCCAGTTCATAACTCTACCATCTGAGGAAATTGAGTAAAAGTTAAATTTCTTTGTAATATCAGGATTCCAACGAACTTGCCATACTGGATCTGTATGTTTCTGAGTTCTAACTGTAGACTAATATATAGGTTTGGTATGTTTATTTCTTACATCAAAAACTAATACAGTACCATCATAAAGACCTGCAGCTAATAAAGCTGGAGATTCTGGATGCCAATCTAAACACATTACTCCAGTAGGTAAACTTTAGTATTTATATTCTGGGAAGCAAACATTTTTTAATGACCAAACTAGTATCTGTCCTGCTTTTTGTTTGGCAAAATCATAACTTCCCAAGGATACAGCAAATAGATCATTGTATTTAGGGTTCCAACATATGGATGTCACATGTTTTTTCTTTTTCTCAAAAGTAAGTCTCCATATTGGGAGTAATTCTCCTTCATGTGCCTTTTCTTCTTCTCTATCTTACCAATAATACTTAAAGTCATTGTATGTCTTATCTTCCTAATTCTGTCTGATCATTCTTTCCATAATCTTCATACATCTTTTAAAGGAGCTAGAATAACGGCCTGATTCTGCTTTTTGTTTTTTCTTCTCATGGTGTGTTCCTTTTTCATCTTATTTTCCTTACTTTTTGAGTTCATCAATATAGCTATCCCAGAGATCCCATTGTGTAACTTCTCCACGAATATTATCACTAGAAGGTGGACATGTAGAAGCACCCCTTTATCTAATCTATGGGTATATAGTTTGAACCTATCTACTGTTATAATTGAATTTATTTCTCATTGATTGCTTAATAGCTATATTAAATAAATTATACCTTGTACATTTTTTCCTGAACCTGGTTCTTCTAGCTCTGCTTGAGCTCTCATTTAATTAAATTTAGTTTTTCTAAGGTCTTCAATTTCTTCCTGTATCTTATATTAGTTGCTAGTTGTGTGGATATAATCACCTTCTAAAGCAAAATGAATGACTGTTTGATCAATTGAATCATTGATTTTATTTTTGCGCTCATGATAATCATACATAACTCTATTTGGAGGAGCCTGTGGATTTACTGTAACTAAGGTTCTAGTATAGACCATTTTAAGTTAAGCATCAGATAATCTGGCATATTCAGGAATTTTTTGGACTTACTCATCTGATTCTTCATTAACTATTCCTTCAATTTGGTGAATAACTTCTGGTCTCCTTGGATTCTTCTTCTGAAATAAGTTACATTACGTACCACTCCTGCAATATTTTTGCTAGATCCAATAGACTTAGGTCCTCGATGTGGTCTCATGATTTGAATATCCCAATTTAAAATAAGTTATATAAAATATATGATTTATCTAAAATCTTCACTTTGATTAAAATGTAACAGTAAAATAATATAATAGTTAGTCAATTTCAAGTACAGCTGGCTATAGCAATTCCAATTGTTGATATAATTTATATAGGCCCTAAGTATTATCTAATATTCTAATATATTTGATATGGAAACTACAGAGGAATTAGATAAAAACACCAATAAGTGTCTTACAGTCACTGATAGTTCAGTTATACTCATGATTTGGAAGGTAATCCAAAATATTAAAGCTCGTGGAGACTAATTAACACTCTAATGTATTCAAAATGAAGAAAAATTATTACAACTATCTATAATGTGTATGGAAAGAAAGAGTATGAAAGCACTACCATTTAATTTAAATGAAGAAATTGTTAAATTTATCCAAAAAATAAATAGAATAACTATGGAAGCTTTTAAAGAACAATCATAAGAAGTAGATATAAAAATATTTTCCAAAGCTATTGATTTACTCATGTTAAAAGAAATAGGTAAGTATATGGAGAATACAAGAGTATTCAGTTAATTAAAAATTCTTACCTTTAATAATTTAGCATTTGTTTTTAAGAAGAAGAAAAAATATTCAATAGCCTTAAGAGCAGTATCATATGCTTTAGCTATTGAAGAACAGCTTATTAAAGAAGAACATAATTAATCCAAATATAATATTATTACCACCTACTTGAATAAAGCAGCTATTCTAAGTGAAATGGGTAAGCATGATAAATCAATCTAGCAAATTCAAAAGGCTAAAAGATGTATAGACAAAATAGAAAAAGATGTTAATAGAGAATTTGATGAAGCAACTGATCCAGCAGAAAAAACAAGGTTAGATGAGAAAAAATATTATGGAATGTATATGAAAATGATTATTAATTACAATATGGGTGCGGAAAAAGAACACTTGAAATTAATCGACAGTGCTAAGGAATACTATAGGCAAGGTAAACAGTTAGCTATTTTAATTGAAAACACTTATATGATTAAGACATTTGACTCCATTCTGTCCAAGTTGGTATGATTCATCTAATACTCTTTACTAAATCAACTTTAATCTAATAATCATTACAAAAGACTCCCATCTGGGGATAGGTTCAGGCTACTCCTAGTTGAAGACTATCTTTCTTTTATTCTACCTTAACTAAGCCTATTAACGGTTTTTTCGAGTATTTTGGTAGTAATTTAGAGCTTATAATTAGATTCTTTTAATTCTAGGATCTTCCTTTTCAAAATATCTGTTGATATTTGGTCATATTTAATTTGCTTTTAAAGATGATAAATATATAGTTTTAACTAGTGCATTTTATCTTCAATAGGATGTTATACTGATTCTAGTGTTAGTTTAAATTATCTGCTTGATATTTCAGGAATCTCACTTGTATTGAGCATATTGTTTAGGTCAAGAACAGCTTCTTCCATTAGTTCAATTATTCCATTGCAATCAGGAGTGCTCTATTCTGCCTTAAGCTATATTGTTTCCTAGTTGTTCATTTAGGTCTGTTTTTTGATAATTTTTAGTTAATCTTATAATATCTGCTTCTACTTAATTATTGCTTAACTTTCTTCTTTAAGTTTTTAATTTTTTTATACTAATTATTTCATTTGTTTCTTATAGTTAGTATTCAGTTTTTTCAGGGTACTGATGGTATTTTGTAAAGAAACAACTAATTATTCATCAATACTTTTTTGACTAATGTTGGTTCCATTTATTGGTATCTCTAATTTAGTTGAGTTATTACGATTCATCCACTGCTCAGTTGCTCCGTTAAAGAATGAGTCACTGGTTGATCCTTGAAATACAGTTCTATAGCTTTACTGGTTAATATTAGTGATTGTGAATGGCTAGTCCTCCCTTTATTTTTTGATCAGATTTCTTCTTCCCTAAAGTGTTACTTTTTCAGGTTTTCTTTAAAAATGTTTGACTATTTTTTTGCTACAGTTATTGGGTAGAGCAGTGTTTTTGTCAGTTAAAGGTGGGATTTAGATGATCTAAAATCTTTCTATTTGAGTTAGCATTATATAATGCAATCTTGATTTCTATTTTTCAGTTTAAAAAGAAAAATAGGATTTGCTAAGATAGAACAAATAATTTAGAAATTATTAGCATTAAATGAATTTAGTAGGTAGTAGAAGAATCTCTTAGAGTTTAATAAATATCACAAGTTTATCAAATCACTTCCTAGCTGTTTGAGGTCTCATACCTTAATAATGACCAAAATCACTTGGTCTTCTATAAGATCCAGGACCTGGTGTAAATTTATTCCCATTTTGTTTTAATTATCGTTTATCTCCTAAAAATACTCTTTTACCATGACTTTTCATTTTAGAAAGTACACAAATTCCATCTGCTTGTATTGAATTTTCTAGATTATAATCTGCTGGTCCTGGAGTGGTTTTATCTATATAAGGATATTATTTACTGGATAGAAACCTTTAAGTACCCTTAAATGATGCTGAATGATGATTCCTAGATTTGGTAGTAAAATATTTTTTACCAAGTACATCTATTGTTTAATATTTTCCTGGTCCTGGCAATTGATTATGAATTACTACTTCGGACTTACTTGGTAGAAAATCTAACATATTAATCATATTTACAATTTTTAGGATAAGATGTTTTAGGTCTTAAACTATAACATCGACCTTTAGCTTTACCTTTCCATGTTTCATAAGTAGATGGAGCTGGTGTTTTTTAGCTATTTTTAAGATAGTTGGAATAGTTTAGTTCATCACGATTGTAGCCAAATGAAAATCCTTTATTATTTTTATTGGATTTATCTTGAAAGCAGGATTCCTGCTAATATGTATCAGGAGAAATAGTCTCTTTAACTCCATTGAAGAAATTGGTTCTCCTACCAAACCCAAAAGATGATTTTTTCGGTGAAAAGGTATCAATTCCTTCAAAACCAGTGCCATGGCAACTAAAAATAATGATGGAAGTTTTTACTAGATTTTAGGTTATTTAAATCTGGTATCCTTACCAAATGACCAGTGATGCTTAGCAGTAGAATCATTAGAAGGATTTTCTTTGATTTGGAGAGGAGTACTAACTGAAAACATATAATTTTATTCCTTTAAGTTATATATTGATACAATAAATTCAAGAAATACTATGATATAATCAATATTGCCTATTTTAAACATTATTTATTTATTATCTACCGCCTTTAGTATTGAATTCATGGAGACTCATCAGAACATTAAAGAAGCATAAAATAATTTCTTTATTGATGAAAATCCTATCTCAGTTACAGCTACCATTAATAAACAACAGATGGCACCAAGAAAATTAAGGTACCAATTTAACTTAAAGACATATAAAGATACTAATATCAATATTACAGTTCGATAAACCATTACTGAGGAAATTAGGAAGAAATTGATTGGATATTTTAATAGTCAATTCAATTATAGTATTAAAGCAATAGCTCGTAAGCTGTGCCTTCCTCCAAGGAAAGTTCTAAGGTTAAGAGTATAATATTACATGACCAGAAATATCAGATGTTAACCAGTCAAAAATCTGATTGATAAAGCCTCACAGATTGATGAGAAGTTAAAGGACTAACTCTTAAACATCATTGAAAAAGATCCATCAACACCCATACCTTATATTTCAAAAAGACTTAAATAGAGAAAAATAGAAGTAAATTCTAAGTAAATTAATCAATTTCTCCATCAGCATGGGTATCAATATGGACGTATTGAACAGGAGAGGTTTAGTGATAATACACTGATTAATTTAGAACAGAGGTATATTTACTGAATTATTCAGAAAGCTATTCTGCTAAAAAATAGGTAGAATATCAAAATCATCACTATTTTTCCTATCTGAAACTATATTTGCAACCAAATCTGCTTCAT
>CASCJZ010000025.1:0-18598 GCA_949152475.1 Terebella lapidaria
CCATAGAATTGAATGATTTAAGATTTAAACACAAAAAATTTCAAGATACTCTTTCAAAAATTAAAAAAAATTTAAAAATGAAAAGTTTTTATGACTTAGATTGCTCAACTTGGTCACCTCAAGGTAAATTATTTCAAGTTGAATATGCTATGGCAGCAGTAAAGCAAGGATCTATTTGTCTTGGACTCAGATCTAATGAGAATGTGGTATTATGTAGCTTAAAGAGATTACCATCTTAATTGTCTGGATATCAAGAAAAAATATTCAAAGTAGATGATAATATTGGAATAGCAATGTCAGGCTTAACTGCTGATGCTCGTGTGCTTTGTAAATACATGAGAAATTAATCAATGAACTATAAATTTACCTTTGGAAGTCATCAACCTCTTCATCGACTCATTTTTAAAGTTGCTTAAAGTAATTCTATGTTACTATAATGGTAGAATCCCAGAAAAAAACACAATCTTATTCTAAAAGACCTTATGGTGTAGGACTTTTAGTTGCTGGAATTGACCAAGATGGTGCTCATCTTTATGAAACTTGTCCAAGTGGGAATTACTATGAATACCATGTAATTAATGATATATATATTTAGGGTTATGCAATAGGTGCTCGCTCTCAATCAGCAATTACCTATCTTGAAAATAATTTTGAAACATTTCCACATGCTTCAGTGAAGGAATTAGTTTTACATGCTATTAGTGCATTGAGAAAGTCAGCAACTGAAGAGGGTGAAGTTAAGAGTAGCAGTATATAAATTGCTATGGTTGGGAAAAATATGCCTTTTACTATGCTCAAAGAAGAGGAAATTGAAGACTTTTTAAAGCAAATCAATGACTTCAAACCAATTGGCGGAAAAATGGAAATAGAATAGTGATCAGCATATAGCAAAAATGGCTGTATTAAATAATTTAATTTTCATATTATTGACCTTAAGAAATGAGAAAATTGATCCCAACCTATTTGTTAATCTGGATTCTCGCTAACTCTATTATCCTCCAATTTGACGCCTTTTATATTCTAAATAGGCCAGAGACTTTGAAAGATGGTAAATATTACCATATCTTCAAACCATACGAGCTTTATGCTAAATATGATACTCTTTATGGTATGAATAATGATCCTTTTGTTGTTATTCAGTCCTGGCTTAATATAGTTGAGTCTATTGTCGGATTTGGAGCCTTATTATTATGGTTTTCTAAGTCACAGAAGAGACAATTGTGTACTGCAATGATTTTGGTGATACAACAAACAGCTACTTTTTGGAAAACAGTGATTTTTGCTTGGTATGACAAGAATTGGACAACACCTGATGTTGCTGCTTTAAAGACAGAAGCAATTCTCTGTTATATTCTTCCAACTACAATCTGGATTATCATGCCTATGATAACCATTTTAGTTCTATCTAAGGCCATAATCTCAGAAAAATAGAAGATTTAATGATCTATATCTATGAAATATTCATCATTATCATTGTCTACCATTGAGCTTTTGAATAATTTTTTGCAATTTGGAGTTAATTTCTTGGTTCATTCTATCAATTCTGCTTATTTTTTGGACAAAATCCTTCTGATTATGATTACTGGACTTATCTTACCTGCTTTGGTAGTAATCTTCTTGATGATTTCTCTGTTGACTATGATCTAAATTTCTCCTAGATCTAGGTTGTATCTGTTGTTCTTTCTCTTCAAAATCTAATTCTCTTGGAGGTTGATATCTATTCAAAGGAATCTATTATAAATCCCTTTGATGATAAGATTCTGCTTGAAAGTTTAATCTTTGATTCTGTTGTGTTTCATAATTTTTTTTTTCTTGATTTCCTCTCCAATTTTAATGATGACGTTCATAAGAAATGTTGTTGGATGTTCTATGATAGGGTTGATTTTCTTTATCCCTTTTATTAACTTAAAAAGGATGGCAATTGATAGATGAAGGTGTTCTGGATCCTTAATTGTTTTCTCTTTTATACTAAGAAATTCTTTCATAATTGTTGTTGTAGTTGTAGTTATTGAGTGGTGAACTTGATAATTTTTGGGCATGATTTGTTGAATAAGGACTTATTTACTAATATTTGCTGTTATTGGGTTTAGGATAGACATTAGGATAATCTCTTGAGAATGACATAATGTCGTTAATAGAATATTTAAAAATTAGTGTATTATATATTTTAAACATTTTCCAATGCTTCCTAAAGAAAAATCCTCTTTACATTAAGAAATATCAGATTTTCACCTTGGATAAGAATCATAAAAGCCTACTGAACAACTTCTTCAAGAAATATACTAATTAACTAGAAGAATAACATAGAGTGATAGAAATAATGAAATCTATCGTGATATTGAAAAAACTAAAACTAAGGAACTTAATTCCCTTAGAAAAACAAAATAAAATGCAATAATACAATCATAAACAATCAAAAAATAAGCAATAAGGGTAAAAGAATCACTTAAGGAGGCTAATACAACTAAAGGTAAGAATTATTAATCACTAGATAAGGCTAACCATATTCTAGAGGATTATCATAGTTGTTAAAAGGAAATGGAAAGAAAAAATATGGTTTTAACCAAGGAAAATTAAAAACTCTAAAAAAAACTAAGTATTTTTCAAAATGAACTATAGTAAGTACTATTAATAATGTTAGAAAATTAATTAAGGACAATAAAGATAAACAAAGAGATTTAACCAGATTGAAAAAACAAAAATAACAGAAGAAATAACTTATTGAGGCTAATGAAGAACATATTTATGAATTAGAACAAAAATGTGATGAAACAAAACAAAAAGCAGAAAAATTAGAGGAAGAACTTAAATAGGAATTATTTATTGAAAAAGAACTAATATAAAACTTATAAAATAAGCAATCATAACTTACTCAATACAAATATAAACAAGAAGAGAATTTTAGACAACAAGAATAACAAAAAAGACAAATAAATAAATTGATTATTTCTTCAAAAAATATGGAACAAGATATTAATAGGAAATTAGATGAAGTTAATAAAATGGAAGAAATCCATCAAAAATTAGAAGAAAAAGTCAAAAAAGTCACAGAGTCCCAAAATAAGATGACATAAATGGTAATAAAGAGGAAATAATTAATGGAAAAACTACAGAAGAACAATAATAAGTTCAAAAAAGAACAGAGAGTCCTAGCAGAAGAGTTTTCAAGGAAATCAATCCAATAATGAGTGATTAACTATGCTTGATATAAAATTATAATCTAAATGAAGCACTCACAATAAAAGTAAGAAAGCATAGTCAAGAGTATCATCTATGGAAGTCCAATTGATACAACATATGGAATCATCAGAGCTCTCTGCTCGGCTATCAACTGTAAAGGTATTCTCTAGTATTAACTATAAGATCATATTGATAAGATTATCTTCTACTTAAAGAGTAATCATAATTTCCAGAAGTATAACAAGTATGTTTATGCTTTTCGACTTGAACATCAAAATGATGTCTTCTTAACTGAAGGACTCTAGAAACAACATTTTCTTGAAGGATATAATGATGATGTAGGTTTACAAGGGAATGGATAAAGATTACTCTCATTACTCCAAAAATTCAGTATTATCAATAATTAATTAGATGTTAGAAATGTATTAGTAATTGTTGCAGTTCGACAAAAAAATCCTTTAAAATAATTTTATGCTGAAAATTATGTTCAATTAGTTAAATGTGCTAAAGATTTATTAAGTTCTCTTTATGATAAGGTTGTAATGTCTAAATCTACCTAAGTAGAAAAACAAATAGAAAATATAGAAATATAACCATTACCTATGAAATAATATGAAATTCCAATAACATCTTATATAAAACCTTAAAAACTTAAAGAAAATATTAATTATGTTGGAAAATAATTTCAAAAAAAGTTTATACCAGATTCTTAAACTAAAAAAATGAAAATCTAATTAAATTATTTAAGTTTTTTTTATTTTATTTATAGATAAGAAAATTAAAGAAATGGCTTCAAGTTTAGAAGAAATTATTGAAAATTTTAGTGAAACAGAAGATGCTCAAGTACATTTTTCTATTAGATATGATCATAATAAGAAAGTTATAAAAACATTTGAAATGCTAGCCTTATTATTTGGTTATTCACAAAAAGAAGCTTTTCTTAATGGAAGTATGGTTAATCATTTAAAAAGTATTACAACCCGTAGTTTAACTCCTCATATAATTCGAACTCTTAATGAAGCAATAATGAGTGATAAAACTTTAAGATCTGAAAATATGGTTAAAGAAAGTAAAATTGCTGGGATTTTAATGTAGTTTATGGAAATTTTATTGAGTAGTTATAGCTTTGCTAGGAAATTAGCTATAATAGAATCTGAAATAGAAGAATTATAAGAATAAAAGCTGTAGGGTAAGAAAATATCGAATCATACCAATTAGTTAATGTTATGAAAGATAATTAAATGATGGTTGATATAATGCTTGATCATAAATGACTAATAGCTTTTTATCTTGTATGCTATTTTAGAATGGTTAATACTTACTTAAATTTTTCATCTTTTGAATCCTTTAGTAAATCAAAAGTGGCACTTTAATAGCTTGTTACAATTGCTCCTTCTCTTTAGAGTCTTTTAAGGGCAATACTCCTCTCCCAGGATCTAATAGAAGTCACAGCATCTGCTAGCACAAATACATCACATTTTTTTTCCATCAAATCCATACATGTTTGAAGAATACAGATATGTGTTTACATACCTATTAATATGATTTGATCTCTTGGTTTAAGCTTATTTAAAGCCTATTATGTTTCAGAAATTAGCATAGAAAACTTAGTTTTGGGTATGTATTGGTTACCTTCATTGAGATGCTTCTTTAGTTCAGCACAGGTTTCACCAAAAGCCTTTTTATTGTGTTAAGTAGTGATTATAGGAAGACCTAGAATATTGGCAGTTCTAATCATCATAGAAGAAGCTTCTAGTACTCCTTCATAACCATATGATTTAGGTGCAAATTTATCCTGGATATCACAGATGAATAGAATAGCTCTATCTCTAAGTAATCTTGAACCTTTCATTGAAGATATTTTATATTTATACTCTGTTATATTAAAGATAGGAAAGTATTAGTTTCTTTTATGGGAATTTTGAAGATAATTTTCATGATTACCTTACCAATAGGAGGAATGACATATTTATCATTTAGTCTAGGATCCAAACTTCCAATAGCAGCCAGATTATTTGGTAATCATATTGGTTTAGGATATATTTACTTTAAATGTGTCTTAAGAACTCTAAAACCCTCTGATCATATTACTTACTAAACCATTAAAGTAGCTCGACAGGCCTCACAACAAGTATAATTATTAATAAACTATAGGCAGATGCTTTTAGGCGAGAACTCAGAAATACCATCAAAAAAGCTAAATAAGATTTAAGTGAAAGGAAACAACAAGTACTTAATTCTGAAGGTATTTTTGATTACACTCCAAACAGAAATAATATTATGACAGAAAAACCTTCAATATCAACTATTAACAAAAATATTTTACTAGATTTAGAAAATTAAAGAGAGTACTTGCTTCAATTAAAATAAGCCAAACAGAAATAAAATAGTTTCTATTCAAATTTATGATTATTTTTTTTGAATTAATTTATCAAACATATTTTCTTGTACGTAACAGCCGAATAATCAGTTTATACTGTACCATACTCATTATTACTGTTATTAGTACGAATATTATCGAAAAAAAGAGCATATAGTAGTCTTTGATAGGACTTTTAAAATCTTCTAAAGCCATTTCTAATCCTTCTCTGCTCTAGGCTGCCACGTCATCGATAAATGCTTCTGCTAATGTAGCCAATGTTTATAGTTCTAGCATTTCATCCTTATGCTCATGCATTCCAAAATCTGATGCTTCCTTTCCAACTAAAATTTCTAACTTAATAGCTAAAACCTGCCTTTGAATATTTCTAAAACAAAATTTATAGATTCCATATTTTTGAGTAGTAAATGATTTTTTTATTGAAGTATTTGCTTCTCTTAAGATCATCTCGGACCTAAATTCAACAAAAACTTATATTTATTGAGAAGAAGAAGCAGATACTTGAGATAGAACATGTCGTGCTATAATAAATAACATATATTTACGTATTTCTTACTTCATACAGAAGGTTTCATATGGTTGGAATGTATAGGAAAATCCTGTAGCATTCGCAAGATTGATTAATAGAGAGGTTACAATGAGTGTTGAAGGAATTATTTTGTACATAGATAATTTAAATAATAATATAGTGGTAATATGATCATTTTTTATTTTGTGTTTTTTTGCTATAAAATCTGATGAACTTTTCTTTTTTAATTTTAATGAATTCAGAATCAACCATAGATGATGGTGGTACTTGCTTAGAAATCTTCATAATATTTCTTTATAGTTGATTTATTAAGATAGACATTTTAGGATTGATGACATTTTTATTCTTTCTAGTTTTAGCTTCTAATGCTATTTCTACTAGGAGTTCCTCATTATTTATTAATATTTCGTTGATAGTATCAGTTTGTGGTAGTCTTGAAACTTATGGTATATTTTTATCACTTTATTTTTCCATCAATAAGATAAATACAGAATTATATGATTGTATTATTAGTATAGATAATTTTAATTTAATTCAAACTCTATAGAAATTTCATTAACATTTTTATTACAATCAGAGCATCTCACCAATTCCTCCAATAAAAACATTCAATTTTGTTCCATACTTATTAAGATTCTCTTTCCAAAGCTTAGATAGAAATTATGCATGATGTTTTTATTTTTATTTAATTCTTCGATAGATTTCTACCCTGTGATTTTTCTCAGTTTGTTCTTTTAAACTAATAATTGGTTTAATTTCTCTTCTAGTTGCTAGATCAAAACCTGTTCTATTCGCCTTATGGTCAATAGTTTATGCTCTTTTTCTACTTTCAGCCCATATTTTAAGAGTTGAAGAATCATGTGGTTCTTCATGATTTTGTTTTAAAAATAAGAGTTTCTTCTTCTTAGCATCATCTTATTCTACTTTTACTTCTCCAAAAAAATCAATAGTTCTTGGTAAATCACTTTATTATAATTGCTAACTTTGATGTTTTAATGCTTGTTGTTGGATTAATTACTTAGAATCATTAGTGATGTCTTTTCTTGATTTTCTAGTTTTTCTCTTTGAAATTATACCTGGTTTTAGTTCTATAGAATGCTATTTCCTTGGATTTCTCTTTAAAGAATCAAGTATTAATTATTTTCCTTTACTTGGTTGACCACTTTTCTCTAATTTACTTCTTCTTCCTGCAAATCCTCTATTATTGATGGTAATAGAAGCTTTATCTTCAAATATTTTTTAAACTGGTTCTAATTTTGGTGTTTTTTGTAATTTAACTTCATTTAATGAATTCTTAATTACTTTTGGATTTTTTTTAATAATATTAGTTTGATTACAATTTGATTTAGGTATTTTATTATTTTTTTTAGGTGGTATAACTAGAGCTGACATTAATGATTTAGGTAGAATTTTCCCAAATTTTTAAGACATTTCTATTTAATCTTCAGATGGATCAGATTCTGATCCAGCTTCATCAGCATTTTTTAATTCATATTCTAAGAATTCTCTCATCTTCATTCCTATTTATTCTTAAATTTATTGTCTTTTTTAATTATTAGAAAAATATATCACTAAAGCATTGAGAATTCCAGAAGCTAATCTTAACATGCTTTAAGGATTATAAATAATAGTCTATGAAGTTTCTTTATTTATTATTTTACTTCCATAAAATGAACATTATATAGTTAGTACATTTGAATTTTTAATAATATTAAAGATTACTGCTCTAGCTGTAGTTTCTTTATATTTTGATATTCCAAAAGTACAATAGGGGAAATAGAATAATGGAGTCATTTGACTAATTAAATATGGTAAAATACGACTAGTAATATTATCAGTTTTACAACAGTAACCAAAACTATTATATTGTTTACTATGACCATGTAAATCAAGCCAACATTCAACTATATGTTAATTATGAAGATTTTCTATTTATTGTTTAATTGTAAAGATTTGAGGATGTAAGATTTTAGATGGATTTTTCCAACTTCTATTAAGATCAACTCCACTTAAATCACAACGAAAATTTCCATATATAACTCCATCAACATTAATCATAGGGAATATCTTAAAAATAAAATTGTCTAATAGCCATTTATTATTTTCTAACAGTAATTAACTTAACAATGCATCCATTAAATAAGATGACCATGTTTCACCTGGATGTTGTCTAGCAATAATTCCTATTACTCTTTTATTAGTAATATGATTGTTAGAAGTTATTGTTATATAAGGAATAGCATTATTAGCTAATGAATAAGCTATTGGTATCATATTCCAATTGATATTTTGAGAAATTGCTTGAATTTCAAATTCTTTAAGTTGATGAACAAGCTTTGAATATGAATATGGTAGATTTAAGGCAATCATAATGTAGTCATTTGTATAAGGAATTGTTAATTCAAAAGATAAACAATAGAGTTTATTTCCAGGATTCTCCTCATTAATAATTGTTGATTTTTCATATTTAATATTGGTTCCATCATAGTACCAACCAATTCCTGTCTTTTTAGCTTTTTATAGTGAAAAAATAGCTAATTTCTTCCCATCTCGAAAAAATGAATGTTTTTTTCTCTAAATATTATTATAATTACAAAATTAACAATAGAAAAATGGTAATTTACTCCTGGTTTCATATTCTTGATACTAAAATAGAACCAATGATTATAACCATTAGTATTAGTATCATTTTGAATAAACAATACATAGTGATCTTAACCTTTAAATGCATACTGCAAATTTCCACATTCAAATTTAGAGTCAAATTCTAATTAATCTGTTTATTGTTCATTTTTTAGTTAAAAGTTTTTCAAAATACAATAGTGATTAGAATCAAAAGAAGCTATTGAGCTTAAAACTATCTAATTTTCTAAATAAGGCACTTTATTACTACATAATTAAGCTATTTGAGCATTGAAAGTAATCTCTTTACAACGACTATAAAGGAGTTTATACTGATAATTGATGAAATATTTAGCATAAGGTGTATCTAATTCTTCCTTACACTTCTTTCGATGTTTATTTGTTGAAATATGACAGTTATTATTGATTTCCTAGCATTGATGTACATAATATGATTCTAGTGGTTATTTTCTGGATTATTTAATGAGTACTTCAAGAATCCATCCCCAAAAATATATCTAGTTTGGAAATCTAATGGTCTAATATTTTTTTTTTCCTGTTTAATTTTATGAGTAGTTGGTTGTATTTGTATTTTGTTAGCAACGAATCCTTCATCATTATCAGAATCCTCTTCCATAGTGGTTCAGAATAAATATAATTATCTATAATAAAAACTATATTCTGTTCAAATAAGTCTAATCATATCATCTTTTCTCATGAGTACATTTAATAACTCATAATTTTTGATTGTGGTATCAAGATCCTCTAAAGAATATCCTCTATTCAATATTCTCTTCTCAATCACATTATAATCACCTATTTTTTCTTGATTGTACTCACAAATATCCTTAATGATATTATAAATGCTGCTAAGGCTATCAATCTTAGGTTTACGAATTTACTCATTGAAGATCAAATTATTGTGACTCTACTACATTAAGATAATACATTCATTAACATCACTAATACTTACTTCTGTACTGAAACGTAAACGGGCCTAAATATTAGTAATAATTACCCTAGCTTGACAAAGACGAATAAGAGCCAATAAAGTACGAGTAGTTGTATAATTTTACCCTTCTTTAGAAGTATGAGCAAATTATTGTCTTTGAGCTAGATAAGTACTAGCTAGTATCCCTAATACATTCTAAGGTAAAATAGGATCATATTATTTAGCCATAGAAATGTAATTTCTTAAGAATTCATTCTTTTGTATAATTTACCTTTCAGATGATTTAGATTCCTGATGAACTCGACCAATATGTCTAGCTAATTCTCTATCTGTATCTCTATCTGCTGTATCAAGTAGTACATAAGCTAAATCAAATCTAGATAAGAGTGCTGCAGGTAGATTGATATTCTTATGCAAACTCTCTCTTCGATTATATCTACCATAAAGAGGATTAGCAGCTGCTAAAATGGATGTTCTAGAGTTTAAAGTAGTAGTGATTCCAGCTTTAGCCAATGAAACTGTTTGTTGTTCCATTACTTCATGAATTGATGTTCTATCATGCTCATCCATCTTATCAAATTCATCGATACAACAAATTCCCATATCAGCAAGAACCAAAGCACCTGCTTCTAATGCTACTTCCTTAGATACAGGATCAATAACCACTGCAGCAGTTAAACCAACTCCTGAACTACCCTTTCCAGTAGTATAGATTCCTCTTGGTGCTAAATGTGAAATTTGCTTAAGAAGTTGTGATTTACCCAGTCCTGGATCACCAAGTAGAATAATATTGATTTCTCCACGGATTTTAACATTATCATGAGTTTACTTACTGACTCCACCAGCCATCATTAATAATAATGCTTTTTTAACATTATTCATACCATAAATTTCCGGACTAATCATATTGGAAAGTTTATCAAAAATAGCATTTTCATCATTATTAGCCCTAAACTAGAGAATCTATTGTTTATTTTCTCCATTTAATGATCTTTCCACATATTTTTTCTTTAATTTAAGGATCTTATAAGCATTTAAATAACAATCAAAGGCTAAATCATTTTGATGTTGAAATCCTACTCTTCTAATTGGTAGTAAAATTCCCTGTAATGTTACAATATCTCCAGGAGTAGCTTGATTTACATGAGATCCTTTTAGTTTGATAGTGAATGTTTTTGGAATAGCTCCTTTTTTGATCTGATCTGAAGTTTCTTGAACTTTAAGTTCTTGATAGGATCGAAATTGAGAATGACCAATATTAAAAAGTAACTTTCCATTTGTATTATTTTCCTTACATTGAGCTGATGTACATTTAATCAAAGGTTTATAGGTATTTTCCACTATCTGAACATAATTTTCTGATCCACAAGAATAACAAACATAGGTGCCAACAAGTAGCTCTGGTTTAACCTAGGATGCTCTTAGAACAATGGCTTTAAAACTTACTAATGCTCCAATCTTTTCAGCTGAAACTTCACTGATGCTTTGAATTGGATGAAGAGATGATGGTCCATAGACAATCGTAACATCACTACATATTTAAGTTGATATACTAATTGGTGTATGTTTCTTTGGGAAGAAGCTCCTTTTCCTATGAGAACTAAGAATTTTCAATAATATTTTCCATTCTTTGTTCCCTCAATAAATTTCTAAATTTTAAGGCTGATTCCTATGATTACCTAAGTAATACCTTTTAAGAGTCAAGCTCTATGTTCCTTTTGGGCATCAAATTATCAGCAATTTCTGAAAAAATATTGATATATCTGGTAGTATTGTTCCGAAAACCTTCAACCAATTCCTTTTCCTTTGGTTGACGGAAGAAACTTTCTAAGTCTTCCAGCTCAATTTCTAAACATTTTTTTTCTTCATTGGCAATTTATTGCTTTATAAACAACTTTGTACTAACATGATCATATACTTCTTTTGGCCATACACTTCATAAGGACCTTAAGATGATAACAGATTATGATCCTCAAAATTTTTAATAAATTCCTTGCAAAGCATCACTTATTCATCATAATTTGGACTTTTGGTAACATTAGGCTTCATTCCCGCTTAAAATTATTATGTACTAATTTTTTTTGCGCCTGTTTTTAACTTTGCGCTTTGAAGGAATATTTATAATTGGAGAGGTATGTTAATTTGATATGGAAAGTACTTACCTTAGTTAAGAAATAAAAGGTATTTTAGATAAGAATTTGAAAAAAATAATTTTGTTTGATGGGAAATTTATTGTTTTAAATCACTTTACATCAAAAAAATCTTGTTCAACTTCTAAATCGCTCCTACAGCACTATTAAGACTGCTTAGATCATCAATTTAGCTTTTAAAGCCTGCAATAATAAGACTCATTTCTTAATTTTCTCTTTCTTTTTTTCTGAGCATTTCCTCCATTTGCATTATATATTTTTCTATTTTAGTATCCTATTTGATATTCTTTAAGCCTTGAAATTCAAAATCTAACTGTTTCTAAACTTTTTCTACCTATTTTTGTCTTGCTTTTTGATATTTAATAAGAAGTTATGATTTCTAGCATAGTTGTTTATGATAACTAGATCTCTGCTTTTCTAATTTAATAGTTAATCCTTTATTTTCTTCAGTTAATGCCTTTAGTTTAGCTTCCATTACTTTCTAGTTCTCTTTAGTACATGAGCTAGTTAAGGTAATAATACGTGTTTTCTTTACTGGGTGTAATTCATCAAATAATTGAAGAGGAGCTGATCCAAATTCATTAAGTTGTACTTTTAATGCAGCTCTTTGCATTTTTGTTAAAGGTTTCTTAGAATCAACATGTTGTTAATAGGTTAAATAATAAAAAACATTATCTGCAGCTATTGCAGAAGGACCAAATTGTTTTTCACCAAAAATAAGATCTATCCATTCATTAAGATGAGCAGAAACATAATCTGATTAAAAAGCAGCTCTCATTTTTAAGAGAAAATCTTGAGAATTATTAGCCCAAAATGGTAAGAGAATATCATCAATAAGTTCACCTTCTGGTGTTGAACCCATTTATAATTTTTAGCTATTAACTAAGAATGAACTTTCATTTAAATAAAATTCAGGTATTAATTCTTTAAAATCAGCAACTGAATTCATTGAACTATAGTAGGCAGTTTATATACACCTAAAAATTCGATCACTTGGTGAAAATACTCCATTTTGTAGCCTAACAATAAATTCAGGTATTTTTCTCAGGAGATAATAGGCAACATAACCAGGAATAGAGTAATGAGTACCATACAGATGTGGTGGATGAGTTATACTTTTATCATGATCATGCATTTAATAGATATCTTTAAGCTTTTTTAGTCGGTGCTTATTTATAGCACCAATAGGTTTAGCAAGATTTCTATAGAGTTATCCATTTCTCACATTAAATTCCATTTAATAGTTATGAATAATCCATGGAAAAACAGGATATTGTGAGATATCATTGAAAGATCTATTTCCACAAATATTTATAAGGTTAAGATACTAAATATTGGAAATTTCACCATTAACCCATTTATTAGTAATAGAATCTAAACTAAATTTAATCCTTTTTTCTGCTAGATTTTTTAGCATTGAATATAATTCTTCTCTATCAGAATTATTTTCTAATACCAATAAAATTGAATATGGATAATTATAAAGCCATAATTCAATTCCTAAATTCTAGAATCTGTATCGATACCTTATCAAGCACTTGATTTCTCTAAAGGTAAACTCAATGGTTTATTGATGAGGGGTATTAACAAGGGGAACAAATTGAACCTTATTTTTAAATAAAGTTAATATTCCATATTAGATTCCCTCAAGAATAATTCTCTTACATTTAAAAATTGAAGAAGCCTCTATTTTTTCTTCTGAGGACTCCATAATTGTCTTAATACATTCTTCCTCAGATACTTTAATGATAGTATTGATTAATTTCTATTATATTTGATTATTATTACCTCTTCATTTGAACATTTGCCTAATTCATCATAAATTCTTAAAAATCGAATTACTTTATTCTTTTTTAAATGATTTTCACTCTTTTGCAAGAGAAAAACAAAGTTATCTGGTGCCTATATATATTAAGAGCAAATACTTTCTCAGCAATGTAAGGACTGATAGGTTTTCTATTAATGATGAATATTTTTGTTACTTTTATGAAAATTCCATTACCTATTTTTGGTTTTTCTTCACTTCCCTATCTCTTAGTAACATAATATATCTTTGGTATTATTGGTTCTAGTAGTTTATTTTTGGTTTTTCTAGCTGAATGATTTTACTCTTAATCTTCTAAAATTTTCTATTTTATTTTAGAGAAAATACAGTGATTAAGGTTGTTCCATTAGCAAAGATCTCTTGAAATTCTTCTAAGGATTTTTGAAGGAAGGCTAATTTAGTTAATTTTCTAGTTTAGATATTTTTAAGCATTTTTAGATAAATTCCACATGAATATTTGATTCTTATCATTGATTTACCACTTTCATTTGGCTCAAAAATGATGGAACGACTACATAAATGTAATTTCCCCGGAATCCTAAAGATATTCATAAGTATTACTCATCATTGTCATGATTAATGAGCAAAGCAACTTCTAAGGACATAAAATGAGCTTCATTGCTATCTAAATAAAGTAAGCTAAAATGTTTAGGAGGTCTTCTAATGCTTCCTTAGTTAAACATTGAATTTGGATCAAATAATAAACAATAAATAACATTCAAAATTTAAATTAGTTTAATAAACTCTAGAAATAATCATAATGTTCGATATATTGAAAAGGAACCTTCTATTCCACTAACTTCACTCTCTAAAATACAAAATTTATGATCCTTTCCCTTTCTAAAACTGATTAATGAGTTATTAAATCCAATAATGCCTAATGAGTGTTAAAACGACGGAATTTTATATATTAGGACTGATCCTGTACTTGCTTATAAGTAGCAATGATTATCAAATACCCAAATTCTACATAGAAACTCCTTTCTTTTATTAGAATCTATTGCTTTTGAGGCAACAATTGAATACTTAAAATGTAGTAAATTAATACAGATAAGTTCACTATTTTCAGTTGTAGGATCAGAAGTAAGACACAATGCATAGGGTTGATTATTGTAGCTAATAACATCTAAATCAATGATTACCTTTTTAGGTAGTTCAAGTTATATAGAGTCAAAATTACTCTGAAAAAAGAATAATTCAGATCCTTTAGCACCAATCATAATAGTTTCACCCAACTATTCATATTTTTAGAAATATTGTAAATAACCAGTACTTTGACTACATTTTTTATTTATTTTATTTGAAAATTCTTGGGAAATAACACCTGAAACTAATACCTTAGCTGGTTCATTTTTATAGATCATTATAATTGTTTTTTCATTAAGAAGAACTAGTTGAAAGGCTTCCTATTTGGCCATAGTTGGCATTCGAGTTTCCTCTCCAGTAATATAGTTAAACAGGACTACTTCTGAACCAGTTTCATAAAGAATATAATTCTTATTAATAGTAACTTGACCAATCTTAATATTTTCTTTTAAGATATAAATAGAAGCAGGTTAAAGTTGACTTTTCATCTAATTGAGTTTCATGAATTCAAGGGAATTATCCTTTTGAATAATATAGTAAGTTGCTCTATCAATGTGTAAAAGATGAATATTTTTAATGTCGCGATGAACAGGAGTATAAAAGATCCTTTTTAAAGAATGATCATCAATAAAGGAATGCTTCCCTTTTCTAGGGCACTAACTTTAGTTCTAAGCACATCGATTAAACATCCAATCATCACAAATTTAGTTCTTATTGGGATTTATGATGTTCTTAGTAGTATTGGTATGTTGATAAGAGCAAGTATTACTTTTAAATTTATGACAAGATGCTCCAAATTTACATTAATCATTTTTTTTATTTATAGAAGGAGATCGAGGATCTTTAGCCTCATTATGCAAAAAATGACACTCTCCTTTAGCTTTTTTGAAGCAAGAAGCACCAAAATTGCATGGAATTTGACTGATTGGAGTTTTTTTTTGGGTTGGATTGATTGGCTGAGTGGGAATAGAAGTGTTAGATGGATGATAATTCTTACAACTTTAGCCATACTTGCAACTAGGAATATATGGGCATATATCATGTGAAAATCCACACTATTTCCCAAGTTTAAATTATCTACAATTCTCCTTAAATCTGCATGCCCTCTTACCAACTGTTTTCATCATAGACTCTTATTAAATAATTGACTTTGATAATAATATCAAACTTATATCAACAAGAGCTCAACAGAATTAGTTAAAAGAGCAAGGGAGTTATAAGCAATCTCTTGCATGCACTTCAGACGGAGTTTGTCCCTTTGATGAGATGATTCTTCTTAGGAGTGCTATATGAAAATATTCAAATAGAGTAACTCTTTAATGGATCAAAGAGTTTAATATTTGTATCTGACATATGATGAAATAGGAAAGTTTGTGAAGGTATGAGTTTGATAACTACCTCAAGAGTAATATAAATTAATAATCATAATTTTTTTTTATCATGAACTTTTCTGGCTATATACTTATTAAATTGTTCCCATGTTATTTCTGACTTCCCAAACCCTGCTACATTATTAATAACTTCTTGGAGATCCTTTTCATCCATATTATATCTCAATTGTTCAGATATACGGACTAAATCAGATAAAGTGAGATAATCCTTCTCTTCTACATCGACTAAATTGAACATAGCTCTTCTACCTTCATCAGTGAAAGGATGTCCCTATCATATTTACATTTTATACTAATTTTTCAGTAATTAAGGTTAGAAAAGTTTCAAAATTAACCCATTAACCTTTAAGATCATTAGCAATACCAATCATACCATCAAAAATAAGAGAGTACTTTTTATCAAAACCAAGTGTTTTAGCAGTACTAAGCATATCTTGAACATCAGCCTTCCTAAACTTATCACAGTACAAATTAAACAATTCAAAGAATTCTTCACAGTGTTCTTTAGCAAATACTGGATTCTTCAAGACAATATCCTTAGTAAAAATTATTTTTTTTTCCTTTTCTATCTGTTATTTACGAGTATTAACAAACATATTTTGAACTAATTTCTACTATAACTGATAAATTATAACTAATAATCAATCTATCACTATTTCAATAAATCATTCTCTTATATTACTTCTTTTTTATTGTCATCTTTTTATTTATCTACACTTTTATTACTTTCAAATTTGATTTTAAGGGTAACTGGACAATGGTCACTTCCAGGAACTTCATCATTTATTTCTACTTTTTCTACTAATTTCCATGATTCCTTATTAATTAATATATAATCTAAGCGCATTCCAATATTCCTTGTTCTTCCATGGATCTTTGAGTTCCACCATGTCCACTTCTTCTAGGTAGGATTTTGTTGGCGCCAAGTGTCAATCCAGCCCTTATTAAGGAAATCTTTGAAACTATTCCTTTATTTTAAGGTAATAGCTGGCTGAGAGCCATATGAATGTCTCTTTTTACTGATGTCTTTAGCTCTATACATATCAAAATGATCATTTTTAACAACATTCATATCTCCACAAACAATAATTGGTTTTCCACTTATTTTAAGCTTTTCACAATGTTCATGAAAAGCTGGATCATATTTAGTAATTCTATAATCTAATCTCTCAAGTTCAAGTCCTGAAGTTGGAACATATACTGCAACAAGGTAAAATCTTTAGAATTCTAAAGTAATTAATCTACCTTCTTGAGAAAGTTAAGGATTAGAAAGATCTTCTGACATTGAAATTGCTTTAAATTTTGATAGTACTGCAACACCTGAATAACCAGATGAACACTTACAAAAGTTCCAATACTCATTATATCCAGGGAATGTAATAGGTGTCTTATCATAAGATACTTTATCTATTTTAGTTTCCATCATACAAAGAATATCTGGTTTATATTTCTTCAAGTATGGTTATAAACCATCTCTACTTTTTCCCATAACTCCTCTAATTCCATTAATGTTCCAGGTAGCTATTTGAAGCGTATCTGGAGTAGTTCCATCTCCATATGTCCATTTTTTGGTGGTATCTTTCCCCTCTGTTTCATAGGTCTCTCCATCAAACTTTTTAGTTTTAACTTTATTTTGAACAGGATTTTTAAGTTCCTTATTTAGATCTTTTTATTTTGAGTTTTAACCAGCTTTGATTTCTTCCATTGAAATTTATTATTGAAAAGAGAGATCTTGGCGGAGAATTAATTTTTCCAATTATTTGTATTTATAGTCATGAAGGTGGTCTTATCAATTTATTCAGCATCAAAGTGAAGAGATATAGATTCCATTTTCTAAGTCTTCATAGATGATCTCTAAGTTATCCCTCACAAGTCTGGCATTATCATTTGATTAAATATAGATTAAACAGTTGTTATACAATTGAAAATACTTATAGCAAGAAATAGTGAGATTTCATATAAATCAAAGTTGATCAGTTTTTGGGAATATAGAGTTCTGGATGTTTTAGTTTAATATGTTGCTGTAATGAACCTTCAGAACCATAACATTTTTAGCAGAATTCAACCATACAGATATATTAACGTTCAATTTCTTCTGTTGTTCGTCGGAATCTCTTTTTTCTGTTTTTCTGGACTTAATACCTATCTTCTTTAAATTAACGCTGCTTTTTCTATGATAATGAACTATTATACTTAAAAACGAACAATTTTTGACTTAAGATCATTCTTTAGATTGTTTAATTCTTTGATTTGCTGTGATAGATAGAAAGAAGCCATATATAACCTCTTGTATTAATCGAAATATTGAAGATTGCATGGAATAGATGACTCAAATTAAGTTTGGATATGGGAATGTTGAGTAGAATTAACATTTAGGGATCCAGCATGAGAATCAAATATACTCCCAATAGTGTCTATTTTATTTTTTTCCTCCATAACGTTTGTATAATTTCTGTATAGAATTCTATAATTTTACTATTAAG
>CASCJZ010000026.1:0-24067 GCA_949152475.1 Terebella lapidaria
ATAATTTTCATCTTCAGCTTAGACACTGGTCAATTCAATAGAAGCAATCATTTTATCATCATATTAGTCCTTTAATAATCATAAACATACAATTTCTTCTTGGGTTTTAAACCATAGCTTAGCACCACCTTTTCGGATTGGCATTTGATAAACAATAAGTTGAAATTATTGTATATAATAAGTGAAAATGAAAGCATATGGAAAAATTTATAAAAATCCCAATATTGTTCATCATTATAAGACTACCTAATTAACAATTCTACATCCTCTTCACTAACAATTGGTGGACAAAACATTTATACAACCTAAACCTACAAAAGTAGAAGTAATATCTCAAATAATTTCAGTCACATCTTATCAATAAAGGTAAAAGTAAAGAAACTGCTCTATAAATGCATATTATCACTAAAAAGGTACCAGTAGCACTTTCAATCAGGAGAAAAAAATAAGATAAATCAATTCCTATAGAAAAAGATTCTAGTTAAAGTGAAGTTGCTCACTATATTGCACCATAAAAAGATAATATTTAAGAAAATAACAATGATCAAGAATAAATCATGTATAGACCTAGACAGTAAGTCTAATAAAAACAACCTTAAGAATTAAGAAGGGAAGAACCAGAAAAACTATATTAATAGAAACTATAATCAGAGCAAGAACGAGAATAAACATAAGAGAGGGTCATGTTCAAGACAAAGAGGTTATTGAGGTAGAACCCTTTCGAATAAGAAGAAAGTGAAATTGAAGTCTAATATGCTTATCAAATGGAAGATGATTAAAATAGAAAGGAAGAAGAATTACCAGTAGTAGAAAGGACATCTGAAAGAGTCAGATATAGAAGAAAATAGAAATTATTTGATGAACTAGATGAAGATGAAGGTAATTTAGAAGTACCTGAAGATGATTTTCCTTAGCATATCAATCATCCTCAAGATATAATCTATGCCTAAAGAGAGGAAATTGATGTATATGATTTAGAGCCACCACAACCTATTGCTTTTGATAAATTAACATAGTTCCCTAATGATTATCAATAAGTTTCATTATGTTTCACTAAAATGATATCCTAAGAATTCATAAATAAACTTATATTGTTACATATTCTGGACTGCTTGAAATCTTGATTCTCTTAATCGTCGAACTTCTCGAAAAATAGAACCTTTTCAGGATTAGTTAGAAATGATATTATAGCAGCTATTACTCCTGATCTACCTAATCCTGCACTACAATGAAGTAATATTCTCTAAATTTCATAGTTTCAACTAGTAATTTCTCAATAGGTTAAAATTCATGAGGAATTCCTCTATCTGGCCAACTTTTATAAAATACATGTGTAAATATCTTCTATTCTAGCTCGAATTGAGATACTTCTAGATCTTCATCACTATATTGTACACTTTATTATTTTAATTTAGTTAAATAATTGAAGCATCTATCCTTTTTATTTTCAATACTCTGACATAACATTACAACACATTCAATATTTTGTTCTTTAATAAGTTGGAAAAAGTCTTCAGTTGTACTTCTAAAGGACCTTGAGTGATTATAATTTTTTTTAAGAACAACTAATAATTAAGTTTGCATTAATATAGTTATTGTCTTCTTCTTAGTTATTAAGTTTAACTCTGGTTTATTCATCTTTAAATAACAATATATATGTACAGATTGATTGTTCTGGATACCTATTTTTTTTATTTTCTTGAATTGAATTAACGCGTAATCTTAATCGATGTTTTTTAGTTTAGGTTAGAGCTCTAATAAGTTAAAATTAACTTTCAAGATCTCTTTGATATAGTTGTTGATGGATATCCTTGGGATTAATTTATTTTTCAATGATAGTCAATTAAGGACATTGACTAAAGAATTCTTCAGATAATTATTTCATTCTAACTAATAATTATACAGATGGCCTCATTAAGTATTTATTAAATTGGTACTAAAAATAATCATTAATTTAATAATTTAAAAAAATGTTTCAGGACTTAACATCTTTAGTGGTTAGTATTGGGACTCATTCAACTAAAATAGGTTATGGTGGTAATGATGCACCTAAAATTACAACTCGTTCTTTGGTAGGTCGATGTCCTATTGATATGATTGATGAAACTACTTCTAAGAATGTTAAATATTTGATTGGTGACAAATATTTTACCTTACCAAAGCCTGATTTAGACATTGTTAGTATTTTTAACCTTAGTTAACATAAAAGGTATTCTTATAATTGGGAAAATTTGGAAAATTTTTTGGATGGAATTCTTAATGACACAATGCATGTACAATTAAAATAATATTCTATTTTATTTACTTAAGACATGGCAGCTAGTAGTTATTAAATGAGAGAAAATAGGTCTAAAATTGCAGAGTTAATGTTTGAAAAGTTTAATATTCCAAATATATTCTTTAGTAAAAATCCAGTTTTGTCTTGTTTTGCTACAGGTACATTATAGAGATTATTTTTAGGTAGATCAACAGCAGTTGTACTAGATTCTGGTTAAAATTATACTCGATCTGTTGCAGTTCATGATGGATATGCCTTATATAAATCAGCTAAAATTGCTAATATAGGTGGGAAAACTCTTAATCAAGAAATTGAGAAATATATTGATATGCTCTTAGTTGATAAAAGATTCAATTCAAGAGCTGATCTAGATGAAATGAAATATACTAAGACCTATTTGTAATACAGTAAAAGTCAACTCCTTAATGATATCAAGTAACATCTCTCACAGAAATACAATGAAGAGATGGTTTAATAGACACAGAAAGTAGACTATGAACTACCTGATCGCTAAATTATCACTATTGATAAAACAGAGTTATTAGATCCCTTTGTTAACTCAGGAAAATACTTAGAAACCAATCATAAAGTAGATCAGAGCTATAGAGGATTTCCAACTATGGTAGTAGAGAACATTAATGGTTGTGATGTAGATATTAAAAAGGAGTTATATTCTAATATCTTAATGACTGGTGGGAATATGTTGTATGGGACTTTACCACTCAATATTCATGGCAAGATCATTGAAATGGCTCCTAGTAATGTAAAAGTTAGATCTGTAGCTGTATCGTTACCACCAGAGAGAAAATATATAGAATGGATTGGTGGTAGTATTATTACCAGTTTATCATCTTTCCAAAGTTATTGGTTGGTGGGCAATAATGGAGATAACTTGGTCCAGCAATTATTGAAAAAAAATGTACATGATGATCTAAGAATCTATATTGAATTTAAGATATTATTTAACTTAAATTATGTTGAGATGTTAATCATTTGTTCCATTTTGATCAAACTTATCCACATTAACTAATAGCTGCAGTTGCTTTGGGTTTTCCACTTTCAGTTCCAAGTTTATGTAATTGTTCAACAACTTGTTATCCTTCTACTACTTTCCCAAATACCACATGTTTCCCATCAAGCAAGGACAAGGAACTAAAGTAATAAAGAATTGAGATCCATTTGTATTTTTACCTGAATTAGCCATAGATAATAAATAAGAACCTGTATGTTTAGCTTTGAAATTCTCATCTGCAAACTTTTCACCATAAATTGATTTTCCACCAGTACCATCACCTTTAGTAAAATCTCCTCCTTGAATCATAAAATTAGGAATGATTCGATGAAATTTACATCCTTGATATCCATATCCTTTCTCTCCAGTACAGAGTTTCCTGAAATTATCTGCAGTCTTAGGTACAACTGAATCATATAATTCAAAGATTATTTTTCCAGTTTTTTCACCATTGATAGTAATGTTGAAGAAAACCTTTGACATCAACTTTTTCAACAATTTAAATTCAAAATACAATCAAATATTTGTGATTTAAATAAAATAATGATTCTATTTGATGTATGTTTTTATGTATTGGGTTATTTAATTCAATATGAACTTTACATATAGACTCCATCCAGATAATTCTATCTAATAATGAGATGTAAAACTGAATAAAATGAATATGAAAGAAATATGGTGATATCTAGTTTTTCTCGACGTTATGATCCACCTCATATTGTACAATCTGTGAGGTAGATTGCTGCTACCAAAAAATCACATAGAAGGACACCATCTCAAGAGTTATCATATAATAAATGGTTCATTAAACCATCAGTAAGGATGAGGAAACCATTTAAATAACCTTAAATAAAGCTTACAGATGGTAATACTATACTAAGTTTAGAATTCGTATATGAGGAAATCTATCAAGAAAGCATTTTTAATGAGAAAAAACCTTTTAACTTAAAAAAATGATAAACTACCATTATTAGATAAATTATCACTTGATAAACTTGTATTGTTGGAGAAATTTCGATTGTAAAGTCTTTTTTATATAGGAATCAAAAGTAGAAAAACAGAGAATTCCTAAAATTATCGAAATGATCTTAAAAGGAACAAAATAAGAAAATCTGACTGAATTGTATTGATTAACACTTATATCATCATTTAGAGGTTTTTCCTAATCCTCCTTTTTCATAGTGATTCCTACTCTTTATAAATTGTTGTTCTAAATCCTTTTTAGCCTTTTGATTGATTGTAGATTTAGTTTCTGTTTTGATTAGATTGCTAATTGTTTCCCAGTTATCTTATGGTTTATGGTATCCCATTAATTTCAAGAATTTGATTTGTTCTTCTTAAGATTTCTTTTATTTCACCATTTGTTTCAACATTTGAAGAGTAGAACTATTGATTGTAGGTTCATCTTTAGTAGTCTTTTTTTCTCTTGATCTTTATACTTTTAAGATTCATTGCTTCTAGAACTACTGTGACTACTGTTGTGAATAGATGCTTTCTCTTGGGTTATGGTAATATAACCCTTATAATCACCTAATTTGATGATATCTGATTGAGTGATGAGGATACACTTATTACTAGAAACTAATTAATCATTGATGAAAGTCCCATTACGAGATGAAAGATCTTCAATATAAATTTGACTGTTTTTTTGAATAATTTTTAAATGTTGCCTACTAATTGATTCAGATTGAATACTAATCCCATTTTCAGGTGGGTTTCGTCCAACTACTACTTCCTTTTACTGTAAATATAAGGTTTATTTTCTTTCTGAATTTTGGTATATATTCACTAACATATAATTTGTTATTAATTTGACTGTATGAGATAATTGAATATAAGACAATTATAATGTATTGTAAATGGGTGTTTCATCCATTAAAATGATTGTATGTATAATGTATTTCAACCATTTCTGTCTCTATTTCCAGAATTCCGGTTTCTTTTCTCATATCTCTCATAAAAATGATTCCAAATACGTTAATATTTATCTCTCATTTCTGTATGATTTTCTTCTTGTTTCATAAAAACAACCTTTTGTCCATTTAAATATACTTATGAATGGTTCGATGATTCAGATGTACAGAACCAAAATATTTAGGATTCTCTTTTACATACCAAGTATTCATTATAGTCATATCTTTTAAGGAAAATAGGTGAATAATAATCAAAATACAAATCAAAAAGAGATATGTATTCAGTATTGTTATAGTTTTAGAGTGAAAAAGGTTTTGGTCTAACTTCCATCATAATATATCCATAGAATCTGAACATGATTTTAGGAGGTTCAAAATAACCTTTCTTTTCAACTTCTTCAATAACATCCTTCACTTTAACATAGATATTATGTAGACATCTCTATGCTTCTAGGCTTAAGGTTAACAAAGTATTCGGTTTTATTTTAGTCAAATTATGCTTAGGAATCTGTTTAACATCTTCTAAATTAGTAATTTACTTTTGCTTGGTGAAGTTATCAACATCAATTTCATATAAATTAATATCAGGGGCTATTGAATATTCAATAAGTTGAGTCCATACATCTGGATCTTATCCAGAAGGATACCTTAGAATAGGTGGATTTTTAGAAACAAATGAGGATATAACATTGTTAATTCTATTTTGAATACCTTCTTTGATTTCTAGGTTATAATTTTGAGTTATTCATTAGTATATTCCTTAGGTTTCTTATGAGTTTCAGAATGCTTTGAGTATTCATCTATTGAAAGTTTATAATAGTAAACCAGTAATATTAAGCTTATAATACCAATTCCAAAGCCCATTAAATAAACTATAGGATGACTAGAAGTATTTCTAGCCTCTTTAAGAGCTGTAAATAAATCTGGTTAAACTTTATTACTTGGTTCTTTGGTAAATTATTCCCTATCAGATTCATATTGACTTATTTTTCTAAGTTCTTAAGTAAATTCTCTTCTTTTTTCATCAAATTCTGGTTTATACATTTAATATCTAACTGTTTAGAAAGGTTTTCCAATATTTTCATACTAAGTTAATTTTCAATGCTTTTATCTTTGATATTTTTGTTGAGTTTGAGCTTTTCAATGGATATTATATCATAGGCTCTAGTTATGAATTTTGTAATTTATTAGTGTTACTTAGCTAATTAGGAACTTGCTGAATATGATAAGTCAGAATGATATCTCTTAAGAAGAGAATAATAAGCTAACTTAAGTTCCTATTATGTGACTTTCTAAGAGTTCTTGATCCCTAATACTGCATAATAGTTCTTTTATTCAAACTATTTTTCGAACTTCTCTAGTAAATCTGACTTGTACTGAAGTACAACATTGGATAGTCTCTTCCACAACACTCTTTTTTTTGTAATAAATTTAATCATGGTAATAATTAATCAAATACCAATTTAATTATGTTTTAATATCATTTATTCTTGGATTGCATGCTTTTATGATAAAGTCAAGGAAACTTGGGTAATTAAACTCAATGTAGTCTTCTTTCATAATATTACCTACTAATTCATAGAATGGACCTTTATTTTTGGTGGTTCTAACCTTTAAAGACATATAAACTCCATTATACTGTTCATTACGGCGTCTTAATTCAGCAATAATGTTATTTACACGAATATTATGAGATGTTTCTAGTTCAGGAAGACCTATTTATTATATTTCCTTCAAATCAGTTGATCCAAATAAATCAATTAATTCATTTTCATCGACTGCTGGCATTATTAAAATTATCAAATTTTCTCCAGTATTTAGGAGGAATATACCATTTTATTTTAATGAGTTTTTTTTCAAAGGAAGGGTTTCAGGAACAATACTTATTTATTCATTTTCTTCAAGGAAGTTCCCTGGAAACAATTATTATTTATCATAAATATCAGTAGTAAGAGGATATAAATGAGGATAGTATCGAAGAGCAAATAGTAGAAATTATTAGTTGTTATCTTTAGTATTTCATATGTTCGGAAATCAGGTGTTGCTTTACTTGAATTGATAAAAAGCTTGCTGTTGAAAATTGCATGAAAATAGGCCATACAAGGAGCTAAATGGTCATGAATAGATAATTCATTATATTTCCTGATATTGGTTTCTTGAGAGTATTCATTTAGAATACTAACTAATTTATTAAAGAATTGTTCACGAATTTTCATAGGTTCTTCTACTTTTATCTTATGAATATATTGTCTTGTTAAAATCTGTATAGGATAAAATAAGTACATTAGTAAAGGCTAAATAGTCACAGGCTTGATGAATTTATGCAACTCTGTTGGTTATATCGTATCTATAATTAATAAGACGAATTTTCCTTTAACCATTTCCAGTTGTATACATCATAGCAAATTGTAAGAATGCTACTCTTTCTATTCTAATATTAGGTTTTGATTTTACTTTTAATCATGAACAAATGTGACTCCAATAGAATGAGTAGGATCCATCATACTCACAGAAACATCTCTAACTTCCTTGATACCATCAGCAGTCAAAAATTCATTTAAGGAAAGTCCATTAGAAACACGACAAGTAAAATCAACATCATATACTACTTCTTTAGTCATTGTCTTATAGATTAAGTAGTGAAGACTCTCAGAATGACTATTATTAACAGTATGGGTACTTTTAGGGATTAAAAGGAGCATAGAGGTGTAGATTACCTCCAGTCATGCTAGAGAGGTAGTGAGTAGTTGGAATTTAATGTCTAACTAATCCATCTTTATTGAATATAAACTGATCGATTCCAATTCTATTTAGGAGTAATTATCGAGCTAAATCATAATATTCATTTGAAATAGATTTTAAAGGCTTTTTATTTTCTAATTAGGTTCTAATTCTGAGGACTCCTGGAGGTGAGCGTGGATTTAAAGCACTAAAGAGAATAATTCTACCAGTTTGATTCTCAAAAGATTAATTTAAACATTTAATAGTGCTAAAATAGTTAGCATCAGTCATAAATTTCCCATTTTCATAGTTTTTCTATCCTTTAAGACGAATATAATCTAAGATATTAATTAGCATAGCCTTAGATTCTTCAACATTAGGATTATAGAGAAATTATTTATCACTTAAAGGACAACAATACATTTCAGGTTTAGCTTTAGCAATATATTCTATAAATTTTAATGATGTCTCCTTTGAATGGTCAATCTTTAAGAAAGTTACACCATTACTATTATAGTAAACAATTCCAAATTCTAACATTAGTTTAGAAAGTAAATGATTCAATAGTACTCTTTATACTTTCAATGATGCTATTAAATACTCCTAACTACATCATTAATTGAGACATTTCAATAGCAAATATTACCTTAATTATATCCAATCTCTTTCTATAGTAGAATTTGTCACTAATTATAAAGTCAATGACTCCTTAAGAAGAAATCTAAGGTGAGGTATAGTTAATGGGATCAATATTTTCAGGAATTTAAAAGTTAATCCCACAAATATTACAATTTCCTGATTTTGTACGACTATCAACCTTAAAAAAGGATTAATATATGCTTTACAACGACCACATCTTAATGGAGATTTCATTTTAATTGTATGAACACGTGGAGATCCAAAAGGTGTTATCCAAGCACCTAAAGGAAATGTAAATTTTTTAATTCCACTCTACATTGATGCAGATGTTGGTCGACAAAATTATGGTCCAGCTTAATAATTGTTTTCGGACACATAGAGAGAATCAGCAGGTGGAAAAGCCATTAATCCCTTCCTAAAGGATGATTTTTCATGTTTATATATGATTGCTGTTGATTTGTGGATGGGTCTTGGTAGAATAGACTGTTTAGGTTGTTGCTTCATTGGATTAAGCGTTTCCATTTGTTGGAGGTTAGAATTCTTGACATTAATTTCTTGTTCAGGTACATTCTTTTCAACCTTTGGTTATTGTTGTTGTTGATAGTTGTTGTGTTATTGATGTCGATTTAGATGTGGTAATCTTTTTGACATTTAAATGATATAATAATAGTTGATTATTCCACATGGAAACCAGATATAAAATTAATCAGATAATGTTATTCAATCTTACTTTTTTTGAAAAATGAGTTAAATCATAGAATGTAAGGTGACTTTTAAGATTATATATAAAATCATAGTAATTTTGATCTAAGTGATAAATCACTTCAAAATACGATCAATTAGAAAATAACTAGAATCAAGTAAGTCTATCATACAATTCGGATTGACATGAATAAACCAATATTTATTTCTAGGATAAGAGAATTAAATACTTCCATTTATCGAACTTTTATACTTTTTTTCGATTGGTGAATCGAAATTCAGAATATAATTAAAGATTCAAACATTTCTATGAAGCTGACAGCAGCTATTATTGCAAGTATCCTTGTTTATACCCATGAAAGTCAATCTGGTCCTAAACCTAATAATTTTATTGATGGTATGTCAAATTTTGTTTGGGGTAATGGGAATCAATTGCAAGGTAATCTCAATAAATTAGTTGGTTAACGGAATGTCTTCTCAGGTCATGAAAATTAAGCAAAAGGCCACTAAAATTGGCTTAAAGGAAATCAAATAAAATTAATGGACATAATAATAAAGCTAATGGAAATTGGAATGGAATATTTGGAAAAGGTAATGAAGTTTTAGGAAATAAAAATTTGGCATATGGTATAAACAATAAATTAAAAGGACATTAAAATCATGTAAGCGGACAATCTAATTTTGCCTGGGGAAATGGGAATACCTTTGAAGGAAATTAAAATAAAGGTAAAGGAAGTCTAAATCAAATTAAAGGCAATTCTAATGAATTTCTTGGTAGTAATAATATTTTATGGGGTATTGGTAATCAGATTAAAGGAAATGGTAATCAATTACAGGGAATGGAAAATACTATTTAGGAGGTGGTAATATGCTTTATGGAAATAAGAATGTTATTACTGGAAATTAAAATAAAGCTAAGGGAGTTAAGAATGGAATCAAAGGTTCAAAAAATACACTTTATGGTATGGAAAACTTTTTAGAAGGTAATTAGAACAGTGTTTTTGGAAAGTACAATATTGTAAAAGGTGATAAAAATTATGCTGAAGGATAAGATAATTATCTTGAAGGTTTTGGTAATGGAGTATGGGGAGGCAAAAATTTTGTTCAAGGAGCTAATAATGGTGTTAAAGGATTCGAAAATGTAGTTCAAGGAAAACAAAATCTTGTAGAAGGAAATATGAATGGAGTAGAAGGAGAAAGAAATAAAGTTAAAGGATTCTAAAATAATGCAAGAGGGAATTTAAATCAAATTTATGGAATGGGGAATAATGTATAGGGAATGAAGAATAATGTATTTGGAAAAGGTAATGGAGTATGGGGTCAAAATAATCAAGCATAAGGTGTTGACAATAATATAGCTGGATCTTGGAATGATGTTTCTGGTTAAAACAAATAATATATTTGGTGAATACAACTCTGTGTATGGGAAAAACAATCAAAATAAAGGAAATCATAATAACATTCGTGGAGAAAACAATTATCTTGAAGGAATTGGTAATATTGGATATGGTTTCAATAACAAAATTAAAGGAGTTGGTAACTCAGCATATGGAACTCATAACCAAGTCTTAGGATAATAGAATACTCTTAAAGGAAATGGTAATAAAGTACGTGGAAAATGGAATCAATTAGCTGGAAATGAAAATCATGTGGATGGAATGGAAAATTCTATTTTTGGGAATAACAATTTTGGTTTAGGAAATAAAAATAGAATAAAAGGGATTGGAAATAGAGCTAGAGGTAATTAAAACTCTATCTTTGGTCTTAATAATCAAATGGTGGGCTCTAAAAATAGAATAAAGGGGAAAAATAATATGCTTGAAGGAAGTGACAATTCCTTGTTTGGAAATGACAATAAAGTTAGAGGTAATAATAATCAATTGGCTGGACTTTAAAATATGGTTGAAGGAAGTGGTAATAGCCTTTGGGGAAATAAGAATATTTTGAAAGGCTTTTAGAACAGTGTTGGTGGAAGTTGGAACAGTGTTTTTGGAGTGAAAAATGATGTTAATGGTCATGGTAATTTAGTAAAGGGTAAGATGAATAATGTTGACGGTAATTGCAATAGAGTTCATGGTGAATATAATGATGTTAATGGATAATGTAACTAAGTCTTTGGAGTGAAGAATTCTGTTGATGGAATGGGCAATAAGGTTAAAGGTTATGTTAATGATGTGATTGGTAGTGGGAATACAGTTATGGGTAAAGGAAATATGGTTTATAGTTCCCATTGATGATTACTAAACTTTTATAGTTGAGATAGTTTGATTATTATTATTTCTATATGATTTAAAAGAAAGAGTTTCCTACCCTTCAGTCACTAGCAATGAATGTAGTGGCTAAAAATTATCATTTATATCCATAACTGACTGGTATACCTGAAAGAATTAAGGAAAAAGTAGACAATCTAAGTACATATAGATCATTGAAAAATCAATTGATGAATCAATTCAAAATGAAGATAGTGTTTTAATCACTGCCCCACATATTGATCAGGAAAAGTATTGGAAAGCCTGCTGTGAGAGAGAAAAGAAACAATATCATACTATAAAATTAGAAGATCATGGACTCAGCTGGAAAATAGCATATTTAGAAAAGTTCATACAAAAAATGATCTAAGATACTGAAGTCTATGAAGGTAACAATAGGGAGAAAATTATTAAATACTTAAAAACTACTAGTCCATGGGTGTTCAACATGGAAATCAAAATTAATGCACCAGATTTGAATCTATAATAGATTTGTAGGTATCTATCTAACCTCATTAACCTGAAAATCAAGAGTTCAGAAGGGAAACATACAGACTATAAACAAAAAATCATTGGAATGAGATTTGCTTAAGCAAGAGATATATCATAATTACTTAGGATATCACAGAGTCTAGTATTATTCTTAATAATATAGTTATCATTGAATCTATCAGGAAATCTCATTGATGATGATTTATTTAAGTTTCTTATACCTGGTTTGTCTCTTAACACAACCTTAGTAGAACTCAATCTATCCTATAATAAAATAAGTGACCAGGGAGCCAGAAGAATAGCTAAATACTTAATCAAGAACTAAATACTTACTACATTAAATCTATCTAATAATGTTATAGGCTATGATGGTTCAAGGTATCTAGCTCAGGCTTTAAAACTTAATTCAACCTTAGAACTATTGAATTTAAAGCTAAACTCTTTAGATGATAAGGCTGGAGCCAAGTTTTTTAAGGATTTATCCTTTAATAATAATCTTAGAACACTTGATTTATAAGCTAATACATTAGGATAGATGACAGTAAGAAAGCTATGTCTATATCTTCAGGTTCCTAATTCCCTCAAACAAATTCATATCGGTAGTAATAATTTCCAAGGGCATGAGTTTGAAATCATCATGGATGCTCTTAATGATCCTAAGGCTAAAGAAAACTTTGAAAAGAGTAAGTTTAGTATCATAACCTTATGATTAATCTTTGCTATACTTACATTATTTAGTTATATATATCATTAATTGATAAATCCATCTTAATTTTAATGTTTTTATTGTTGTTCTACCTCTAAAATAAAATGTGCTTCTTATTCATCTTACTAAGATTTATTTTCAACAGATTCATGCTCTTACTTTTTAGGGGGCTAATCTTCTGGTATGAATTACTTAGACTTCTTGGATTCCTTATCCTTATTTTATCCATGTACTTCTTCCTTATACCCTTCTTCTTCTTTATACCCTTCTACTTCTTCCTTATACCCTTCTTCTTCTTCTTCTTCTTTATACCCTTCTTCTTATTACTCTATTTTTTCTTAATTTTCCTCTTTTATTTCACCTTTTGTACATATATAGATATAATTTTAATTTTCTTGAATGGTTGTAAGTGTCGTAGGACTGATTTTTTCTTTAATAGGAAAATATTTCAAATGAAAAGGTGCTAACTTGTTTCTAAATAAAAATTTTCTTAATTTAGGTTTTCCTTGTGAAACAATAATGATTTTTCCATTAGGTTTAAGTATTCGATAAAATTCTCTCATAGCCTTAAGAACTTCAAGAATTATTTTTGGAGATGAAAATAAGCAATCTAAACCACATTTATCAATGATAGTATCAATAGATTCTGATTCAATTACTTTCATATCCATTATATTACAGCATATGTATTGAATATTAGTTTTTCCATCTTTTTGTTGCTTCTTTTGACGGTGTTTGATGACTTCTTTAGAAAAGTCAATGCATTTAATGTTATGATATCTGTTATGGTAGAGTTTTTCAGCCAAGATTGAAGTTCCACACCCAATTTCAAGGATAGATTGATTTTATTATGATCCTAAATATTGTTGGAAGATCTCAATCACTGAGGATATAGGTGTTAACCACTAGTAGTGTTAACATATGGTATTTTTATATTTTTCGTCCCAGTAGTTGAGTTCATGATAATTTTTTTTCATAATAGAAAATGATGTTAAAAATCATAATAAATCATTAACAATGAGGTGTATGTAAGGCCACTTTGTCAGCCCTTTATAATCCCTCAATACATGAAATATATGGTTTTTCCAACTTATTCAAGTATTCTTAGTTCTTGATTAACTAGTGAGTTTAAAAATCAATTTTTTCAATCCATTGACAACATTATGCTCGAATCGTCTTAATTACCTCAAAATCAGAAGTATTTTTGATTTGATTCTTTAATTTTTCTAATTGATGGATTTGCTTCTGTATTTTTTGCTTGGAATACTTTTCTTCCAAATCAATTATTCCCTCTGAATGTTTTTTCAGCTTATAGAGAGCTTTTTTAGATTTTCTATGGATTAAAGTAGCTAATCTATGTTGATACTTCCTTAGTTGGGTAAGTTTATTTTTAGAAATGTATTCAAATTTCTTAGCCTTTGCATGACAATATGAATAAGATTTAATCACTTAAGATTTAAGAGTGTTGATGTCTTGTTCAATTAGGATGGATGTATTGGCTGAAACTAGTAGGATAGGAGAGTTAGCTTCCATTGACTCCATGCTTGAAATAATTATTTTCGAAGGAACATTATTCCATCATTTATATCTTCTATTCTATTTTGATCCAATTTCTCACAGAAATTCACAGAAACTAAATTTCACTATATAATCCAAATTGTTAATATTAGGGATACCTTGTGATAATCCAACTGATCACTCAGATTTTAGCCTATACAGAATTAGATCAAAGCTAATAGTAGTTAAATTGATCGAATCAAGATTATAATAGTACCTAAATATCGAAAAAATAAGCTAGTTCTTTAGACTTGTTAAAGAGATTTATTTCATAGTTTTTCATTATATTTTGGAAAACAAAGGAATATGTACCAAAAAATTGATAATTTGATACCACCTGAAATTTCTGAAATAGAAAAAGTATCTATCTATTCAGATGATCATGAATCTAAGCTAGGTAGTAGTTTCCTAGAAAAGGTACGTAATCATGACAATGATTTTGAGGATATGAATGTTCATTATACTATAAAAATTAATGCTCCAGAGGAAAGGATTCATGAACTCTCCGATATTGAATTTACTGAGAAAAAAGATGACTAGAACATAGAATATTTGGATGAAGATCCTAATATCTAGCTTGAAGCAGAGTATTTTCCCTTAAAATAAGACATAACAGGTTACGAGGTTCATCGAGAGTTATTTGCCGAGCAGGAAATATTAGAGGCATTTAAGGTCATTGACATTAACAATGATGATTAAATTACAGAGGAAGATATAGCATTTTTCTTAGAATATCTAAAGGAGCCATTTACAGTTGAAGAAGTTAAGGAAATGATTAATCTTATCAGTACAGATAAAAAAAAAGTAACTTTTAATGATTTCAAAAAATTAGGTAAAGGATCTATTATTCCTATTGCTAATTTTAAAGTCCCAGATAAAAAACTCAAAACTAAAGAAAAAATCTTGAAAACATTCAAAAATCAGAATTATATAACCTTGAACATCCTCTAACTCTACTTAAAGCAGCTAATTAAGATATTATTTCTTTTAAAAATTATTAAGAGAAGAAGAAAATTACTAAATAGGTTACTAATAGACCAAAACAAGTTTTAGATGAATTTACATAATTTGAACAAATTTATGGTCTAAAAACTGAACAAGAATTCAAAATAAGAAGAGATTAATTCATTAATACCTCTCTTATTAATATCAATGAGGCCATGAATAATTATAGAGATTATGAAAAGAAAATTATATCTCCTACTGATATAGCTAAAATCTTCTAAATCACAGATAAAGAATCAATTGCACTTTATGGTTATAAAGAAATACACTCTAAAATTGTAATTATGGAAGCTATTGCCCATAGTAGACTCAGTAGGAAGGAAAAACTAGAACTAAGTCTGAATACAATGACTAATCGAGAATATACTAATTTCAAAGAACTTGTATATTTAATCCAATTCCTTAAGGGAATAGATCAGACCATGTATAAGAAACTCTGGAGAATCTTTCAAATCAATGAAAACCTAAACATTAATAAATAAGCAAGCACTATGCTTTATAGCTCTTAACCAATGAAAATTCAGTTGTTGTATTCTGAAGAAATTCCTGATTGTATAAATAATATGATATAAATTTAAGTAAATACTAAATTTAACAGTACATTTATTTGAAACTTTAATCTATTTAGATTTAAATGGGTTAACGGCTTTAAATTAGCTTTAAACGTAAGGTAGGAATTTATCCTATAATGTCACTATACAAAAATCTTCATGAATACTCATTGATTGTATTTTATCTGAATCTCAAAAAACTTATGCTGGACAGAATTCTGTAAGATATAAAAAAGAATTGTAAAGTACAAGTAATTTAAAATATTATATATATGACACAGTCGAAAAAAGAATCCTCTAAGAAAGAAATATAAAGCTTATTTAGCATAATATCACAGGAAATATCAGTTATAAAGACTACAAAGAGTTCCAAAATCATGAATTCTATTACATGTATTGAGTCTTATCTGAGAGTACTCAATCAGTATATCAACTATTGGTTACATTATGATGAAAAAAGATAACAGAATTGCCTCTTACTAAAAAAACAAATCAAGTATAAAGATACTGCTTTAAAGCAAATAATGGCTGCTAATTCTAAATTGAAAGAAGATGTACTTTAACTGACCCAAGAACTTATTTCAAAAGATAACACCATACAAGGACTTCAAATCCTTAATAAAATAGATATATCATATGCATCTTCAGAGAGACTAGAGTGTGAAAGTAGCGAAAAAAGTATTGAACCACCTAAAAGTTAACATTCAATGAGTTCTAACGGAAGAATGTCTATATATTCATCCCAAGAAGGAAGTGAGAATTAAATGACACCCTTAAGTATAAATATTCTATCTCCAAGAAGACCTACTAAGAAATTAAGTGGACTCTTTTTTAGTGATAATGAGGAATATTGAATTATTCATTTTTTATATAGTTATATTCAAGTAAAGGCATTGGTGAAATTTATTCAAGCAAACTTATACATGTTAGGTATTAGCTAAGATAGTTCTAAATTAGGACTAATCTTATATAAATTTTAGCTTTTGAATTGATATAGTTAGATATTTGCTTGTGATGAAAGCACTGAGAATCTAGATGAACCATCCAGTATTAAGGTTACTATTCCACCTCCCCTATATAGTGAAAGCCATGTGACTAATTCCTTCTCAACAAGACCTTCATTACCACAGGTAGTAGCATACTTGATCATACTTGGATAAATAACAGTCTATTCCAGCTGTAATTATTCAATATAGCCCTTGGATAAATCTTTTAACTATGTATATAGCTTCTGGATGCACTATGATCATTAGTACTTTCATTACTTCCTATATGGACCCTACTGATAAGATAGTTTATGAGTATAAATGGGCTATGTACTTAAATAAAAAACATAATATAAGAACTACTGCATTTTGTGACTGGTGTTGTAGTTTATGTCAGGAAAATAGTAAACATTGTTAAAACTTGTAAAAGGTATACTATCATCTATCATAGATGTGTTAGTGAGTTTGATCATCATTGTATTTGGATCAATAACTGTATTGGATCTAATAATTATAAGCCTTTTATAGTGATGATTGTATCAACACTTAGTCATGTAATGATTTTCTGTGTACATGGAATCGGTTTTCACTCAATATAGATTATTAACATGATGTACCTTGGGGAGGACTTGTTGTAGTATGGATTTTTCTATTGATATTACTTATTTTTGGAATTCTATTAGGTAATTTAGTAGCATTCCATGTTTATCTACTTTCTAATGGAATAAGTACATATGAATTTTTAAAAACAACAAAAAGAATAAGAAAACTAAAGGTAAGAAAATAAAAGAAATAAAAGAATAGAATACAAGAGAAGTAGTTAAGGAATATTAGTAAATTCTATTAGAAAATCAGAAGATTAAAAGGTTAATTAATTAAAGAGTAATATTCCATGGACTGTAATTGAAGTAAATTGAGATAATTAATGATTAAATTGGTAATCATGAAATCAGCCCGAACCCAATTATAAAGCAATACCAAAGAAAATAGTGGAATGGATTAAAAATAAGAACAAATGGGATAAAGTTTTTTGAAAAAAATGTAGAGATCAAGTCTAAAAGTATTTATTCGGAGTGAAGCTTTAAGTCCCTCTAGAAGAAATCTCAACAAAATCGAAGAATGATATCTTAAATATTAATACAACATTAATCAATGAGAATCAGAATTAATCAATAATATTTTATCTTCAGCTTCAAATTTTTCCCTTTGATTAACCTTAAAATCGAAGTTTATAAACTACAGTAATTCCCATTCCATATTACCATCAATTCACCATATAGACTCACCTCTGAAGGTCTTTCTAGCCAATATTTATTAGTTAAATTCCAATAATCTTCAAAATCATATTATGCTACCTAACAGATAATCTACGAGGAAATTTATTTATAATTTTTATCAGTCAGAGCAAAATAATGTACAGCAAAGTCAGGATTATCACATTGTTTGTCCACTTCATGAGATTCTAGTGATATTGAGTGCATTGAAGATTGATTCTCATCAAAGGGTCTTAATTACTGTTCTGAGATCATATTTTCTAAGGAAGTAATATGATCTTTAGATGGTAGTAATTGATGACTATACTTGTTTAAGAAGCTCATAAAGCATTTAATTCCTTGATAGGGCTCTATAGCATTTTTGAGTATTTTACGGAAATTAGAGGAAATTAATCGAGATCTTTTGATTTTAGTTTGACTTAAAAATGGCTCAGATAACAGTTGAGTTGATGTTTTCCTTTAATGTATGAACTATTGCATTTAATGATTGAGTTTTTTTAGTTTTTTTCATAGAAGTTATTTTAATATTTACGTTATTTTTAGTCTAATAAATGACATCACCAAAATAGATATATATATAAGATCAATATATCATTCTTATTACATTTCAAGAGAAATGTTCTGCAAGTAATTTCCGACTTAATTTCACTTTTTTAAGGATCAGCTCATCTTCTTTAGCCTGTTATTTTCAGTATTCTTGTATTTAATACAATAATTAGATAAGTATTCTTGAAAGGTCACCTTAATAGAATAGTTGTTAGATTCTTGTAATTTAGCTATAAGTCTTATTAAATGATTTTTCTTCACTTTTTCATAAAAATCTTCATAAAAACTTCCATAAAAATAGCTTCTCGTTCATTTAGATTGGTTAAATCAGTAAAATATTTTAACATAGAAATAGAGCAATTGGATTCATGATTAACAATTAGACTAGATAGAAATTTAGCTAAATTAACAATTTTTCTGAGTTCATATGTTACAAGTTGCTTAAGTTCATCCCAAAGTGAATACTGGAGATTCAATCTGAATTTAGGTCTTAAATTAGCTAACTTAGCACTAACAAGACTATAATAAGGATTATAAGACGACTCATTTAGGCAAGTTCTTATAAGAACACTGGAAACATCTGTAAATTTTTAAACTTATGTGCTAATATTTCTTGAGTTGCTTCAATATAGTCTTCTGCACTCATTAAAATCATGAACGTATTTTTTCCTGTCTTCAGTAATAAAATGTAGTTGCTTAGCTAGTGCAAGTAGTTTCTGTTTTTCTTAGCTTAGTGACACATTAGGAAGGTCTTACATTTGCTCTACAGTAGATGATTGATAATTGGTATCCCACCAATTGTAGAGATCTGTATTTGCTGTTGTTACTTGTTCAAAGTCTAATAAGAATATTTGTCTTTATAAGTGGAGTTGTTTAAGAACATTTTAATTTAGAAAAGTATGTAGAAAAATCATTCTTTGATCTTAATTTAATATTTTCCTATTGAAACGAATCTAATTAAGTTAAGACTCTATGAATTTGACTTTTCTGTTAGATTCTGGATTATCGATGTTTTGATGTAGAATTTCTTTAAGTTAATTGAGAAGCTATTTTAAGATAGTTGGATCACGTTTTCTCATAATAACCCCAATCTTTTGAATAATTAAGTAGAGAAATTCAATATGATGAGAGTTTATTTTTGTTTTAAGTATTTTACCAAAGATAGAATAAATTAACCAGTGATTGACTGAAAATCATACAAAAAACATACAACTAAAATATAGTTTTTTTTTCCTTTAAAAGACCTTACTATAACCTAACTACTAGATTTCTATTGGTTTTACTCTTATTGCTCAAGATCCAAAAATTTAATAGTAATTTGATGTATAACTGGACCTAAGAGGCGATTGGAGATAATTTGATGAAGAGCACAAAGAAGGTAATATTTGCTAAGAATACATGAAAAAGTGGTTTTTATACGATAATATTGAATTTTTAAAACAACTGTCCAAAAATAGGCACTGTTTCATTTTAGGATGCTCATTAAAGATGTTAGTAAAGGAAAAAAACATTAAGGATAAATTCCCATCGGATAGTTTATTAAAAAGACTATTCATTTGCTTTTTTATTTCAATTGTTTCGTGATTTGCTGACATATTTGGTAAGCTACTTTTAGATATGGTCTTTGAGTCTGACTATTTCTCCTTGATCTTTTTAGTTTTTCTTGTTTTAAAAGGTACTATTTCATTCTGGACAGGATTTTAAGGTTCCATTTTTTCCATTCCTTGTTGTTCTTATTATACTATTTTAGGGTGAATCCGCTTTCCTTTTTAACTTTCTGTGTGATTCCATCTAAAAATGTAAATAAATCATCATCATAACCCATTTTTTCTTGCAAATTTATTGTATTTATCTGGGCTTGTTAATTTTTAGCTTCTTCTCCAGTAATTTTATTTCTTTATCTTCAATACCATTGTCTTCTTAGATTTCCATTTCTACTTGAGTATTTTCTTTTTTAACTTTAGGCTTATTGACTTTAGATGATTGTTAAACATGGATATTTCTTTTACTTTAGGGTTGTTTGGTATGAGATTGCTTTGAAAAATACCTTTACTTTTGTACTTTTTTAGCTTTTCTCTTAGCTTTTCTCTGTTGTTTTCTAGTAAGTTATTTATGTGTTTTCATTATCAACAATATGATTGTATTAAATTGATGAATATAAATTAAGATTCATTTATAAATTTTTAAAATATTTTTAAAATGTCTGAGTTTGATCGAGACTGTATCACTTATACTCAAGAAGGCAGAATTTTACAACTTTAATATGCTTCCAAAAATGTGGAAACTCATAGTATGTGATATTTATCACTTAGAACCATAGTAGGTGTGAAATGTAAGGATGGAATCATTCTTGGAGCTGAAAAATTGATGTATTTCAAAGTTAATGTTTCAGGTACTCATCGAAGAATCTACAATGTTGATAAGAATGTTGGAATGGTTATTGGAGGTAAAATACCAGATTGGAAGACATATTATGAGCTATACTAGAAGTTAAGCTAATAAATTTGCTAAAGATTTTGATGTTATGATTGATGGTAAGACATTATTAGATAGAGTGTCACTTTATCTAAATGCTTATACTCTTACTAATACTGAAAGACCTTTTGGTTCTACAGAAATTGTTGCTTCATGGAATAAGGAATAAGGTTTAGGATTATACATGTTAGAACCATCTGGAAATTATTATGGGTATAGTTGTTGTACTTCAGGTAAAGGAAGACAAACAGTTAAAGCAGAATTTGAAAAGACAGATTTTAGCAAATTAACATGTGAAGAGGGTCTATTTTATATGGCTAAAATGTTAACTACTATCATATAGTATAGTTTGATTAAAGCACATGAGGAAACACGTGATAAAAATTATGAAATGGAATTAAGTTGGCTATGTGAGAAAAATAACTTTGTTCACCAAATGGTCCCTTCATAATTGATTAAAAAAGCCTAGCTACAAGCTACAACTGCCATTGATGAATAATAAATGGGTTGATTCTCTGAGAAATGAATTAAAAATAGTATTAAGATACTTAACTTTTTGAAAATTTGAAAAGGCATCAATTTCTGAGTACAATCCATCCTACTACTAACACAATTATGAACATAATTATTGCTAGGACATTTTTGCCTATGATGAGCCTGGATAGTAGTTTTAGATCATTCCTATATTCTTCAGCTTTAGTATTAGCTTCTTCAACTATTTGATATGAGTTTATTTTTTCATCTCTGCTATGTAGAGCAGCATATAGTTTTAAACTTGAAGTATATTAGTACTTACTGATTGCTTTAATGAATCTGCTCTTGGTAGTTGTTTATAGTGTTGACCTTAGATAAATTTACTCATTTTAACCTTAAGATATTCAAGTTCATCTTGTTTCTTGGTAGTAATTTTATGTGGAATTTCTTAGTTCCCAAAAATTCTTTTGACTTCTTAACTATATATTCCACTTAAACATTCAATATAACTATTAATTGTGAGGAAACTGATTTCTCTATTAAATCCTAACACTAATAATATTCCACTTAGAACTCGATAGTAAACATAAATTGCACCTACTGTAATTTGTAATATATCATTATCATACATATTTAAGGTTAATTTCCTTGATTGATCAATAACTTCTTCTTTAATTGTCTAGATTTAAGTAAGGAAGGAGAGTTACTCATTATCTAATTGACAAATGAGATCTCCATTAGGTCGCACTATTCTAACTTAAAAAAACTTACTTATAATCAGAATATCTGGCTTCATTTATTTATAATACAAATTTAATATATGATACTAGAACAAGATATTACCTATAGAATTATCAACTTTATTGGATATCCCTTCATCAATAGACATAATCCTATCATCTATAAATAGAATCCAGAACTATTGTATTCTTATGTCTATAAACATTGTATTTTATGGAACAATAATTGGATATTGGGTAGGAAAAAATAACTAAATTCAGCATGGGAATAACAAGTATCATTGGATTTGGAATACCTCTTATATGGAGTTTATATAAAGATTATACTCTTAAGCAAGCAAATCAATATCAATATTTTACAATATATCAGTCCAGATTAATATCAGCACCAACTAAGAAGATTTTGAAAAAATAATAGCCCAAAACCCCAAAACTACTAAAAAATAAGTATCCTATTAAGAAACCTGATGATTACACCAGTTATACATCCTTAGATGAACTTGTTGATAGTCTTCCTAAATCTTATTTTATTAGTTGATTAGAGAATATCATAAATCAATGATGATCAGGAATAGTTGACTTAATAGTTTCCATTTTAATATTTTGAAGTTTACCCTTGATCATTTTGATAATCTTATTTTTGGTATTTCTCTTCCTTGTTTGTTCCATTTGATCTCCTCTTAATATAAACTATGTTATTATAGATAGTTACTCTTTAGTAGTCTTGCTGTTCTTTTATTGCATTATGTTGTTGAATTCTCTTCTCTAAGTCTTCTTTACTTCTATCAGAAAATAGTAATGTATTATTGCTGTATTATCTATGTTCAAGGGGTTCTGAATTAATGTTATCTTTCTTTAGCTCTTCTAGCAACTGTGGGAGAGTGAATTTTTGCTTCTAATTTGGTTTTCCTCCTTGTTCTTTATATTTTATCTAGTTTCTGTAGAGCTTTCTGGAATGTTTCTTCTTCTCTCATTGATCTTAGTTGTATGACCCTATCTTGATGTTTTTTGACATCTTAGTCTATGTTTTTTGTGTATTTATTAGTGATATAGGGTTTTACTAGATTATCTTTTGATATTTTTAGATACTTTAGGTAGTTTGGTTTGAATAGGATGATATTTTAATTAACTTGCATTATAATCTGATTATCTTGAATGATATATATGACTAACTAAGCTTTTTCTAGAATGATTACTCTTGATATTTTTGCTTTTATTTTCCCAATATTCTTCTGCTTATTTCTATACCATTGAAGCTTTTCAAGTGATTCTCTATTCTTAGATTTAAGTTTTTTATCAATAGTTGATATTTTTTGTTGCCATTTTTCATCATTAAGTTTATACAATTTGAATTTTTTAATTCATATGTTTTTGTCTTTTTTGTTAACATTCTGTAAGTTTTTTCAGAAGTTTCTAGTGTTGTTATTTATTGTTCCGATTTTGACTAATACCAAGTTATTATAAATTTTCTTTGACTCTTTTTTGATGTTCTAGTTCATTCATCAACTTAGACATTTATTCTAAATAGATTATCAGATACCAGCATAAAGCTTTTGAAATTAAGTTTATGCAAATTTCCTTTCTTCTTTAGTAAAAGTATCAAGTGGTTTTATGATCAAATAGTTTGGTTTTATTTTGATGAGGTTTACGATCAAAAGAAAAGTTCATTATCAATTTTATTTATCTTTATATAAAAATGATTCTTTGATATGATTAAAGATCAATGAAATGAATCAGGTTTTTCAAT
>CASCJZ010000027.1:0-11106 GCA_949152475.1 Terebella lapidaria
AGTGGCAGAAATTCACTTGAAATAATAAAGATAGTTTCTTAGTCATCGAAGTATGGAGCAAAAATTTTACCATAGTTGGTTGCCATCTCTTCATTGACTGGACCACACATGATAGGCACAATTTTAATGTTTTTGCCTAAGGTCTTAAATATATATGGTAAGTGCATTTAAATGCTATGCTCATCTTCCTCATCATCAATGTCAATCATATGAAACCCTTCTTTATTTTTTAATTTTTCAACCGCTAAAAATTGAAAAGTTGTTACTTTAATGATCAATTTAGAGAGGTCCAAAAGGTGTGGCATACTGATCAACATAGGTCAATGTACAACCTGGAAAATACTTATGATGAGAAGGGCCAAGAATGAACACTTTTTTAATATTGTTAGGCTTTTGAATGTACTGATAGCTCCAGGCTGCAGTTGGGCCGCTGTAGTAGTACCCTGCATGTGGGGCAATCAATGCTTTGATTGGTGGCTTTGGAATTTATTGGTTTGCTTTTTAAATATATTGTTCGAGCTAGCTGTTGAGTTATTTTGCTGAATTATAGAATATTTACGATTTTTGCTGTACCAGGAGCCAGCATGTAGACACTGTCTGGTTTGTTTGAGCATTTGTGTCTTCAATTATAAGATTTTATAATTTTACTGAATAATATCTCTAATAAAATTAAACATATAGATATGTTATCCAACTAGCCCAGGCTGTTAGTCTATGAATGCACTTTTGAAGCTTTTATAGGAGATATCCATATAAACCTTGGATTTCCTTGTGAACTCTTTCTGGAATGGAAAACAATAGCTGGATCAAAAATCATTTAATCTCAAACAAGAACAAAAATAATCAATGAATTTCAACTTTCAATTAGACCCTCACATTAACCACTGAATTGCTCTTAGATTAATCAAATGAAAAATTCCTTCAAAATTCTACAATGCTCATTCTAACTTGTGAGTAAAAGTAAGCCCAAGGATCCCAAATTAGTTGGAAATGTTAAGATAGATCTAGCTGAAGTACTTAACAATCACGCATATAATACAATAGAAGAACATCAACTCATGTATTGTTCCAGAAAAGGATCAATAATTTTTAAGGTTGGGGTCAGTCTCCAAGCTATTGTTAGATAAAGATTGGAGAGATCTTGATCGGTAATTCTTTAGGCTACTGACTGATTTACATAGTTAAAATTTGACAATCTACTCCTAAATGAAGGAAAAAGCCAAGGGAAATGGTCAAAATTTTAAAATCAGCAAAATCAAAGAATCCGATACAAGCAAGCAATAAGATGATAGCTTTAACAAGAAAGACTAGGAACATTAACGAAGGTCACATTAGTCCTCACCAAAAGGTAGTTCACATTAAGGAACTAGACCTAAAGGTAAAAACTTAAGAGTTCACATCAAATATGGATGAGTCTATCAAACAACAAAAAATAAACACAAATCAGAGCTAATTATAAATGAAAGAACGAAGTTAAAAGGACTTTATTAAAGAAGAGTCTTGCTAATTAAATGGGCTGAAACTCCAGCTAAAAGATCTTCACAGCAAGTAAACATCTCTTTTAACTGAATTAAAGGAAGAAAAGGAGAAAAATCTCAATCTGTAAGCTGAAGTCGAATATATAAAAAATTATATCTATGAGCAGGAGAATTAGAATAGTGCCCTTAATGAACAGCTAGAACAGCTTCGCTAAAAAGTGAAGTTAGATTTATAATTAGAAGCAGAACTAGATCCCACTTCTAATTCACAACAATAAGAGGCATAGCACCTAAGGGCTCGAAGTAAAGAGCTTGAAATGAACTTAAATATTGAACAATAGAGGCGAGAAACCATTCAAGGAGTTTATTAGGACAAGATCAAGGAACTATAAATGGAGCTAGAGGATACCAAAATGTTTTTCATTTAAGAGCACGATAAGGATAGTGCTCAGATCTTAGAGCTGCAGAGACAGTTATAATAACTGAAGAAGGGAGGAAGCAACCATCTTAGTGAGTAGACGGGAACAAACAGGATATACTAGGATTACCTCCAGCAGAAAACATAATTGGATGCATCTAGAATGGAGTTACAGATGATGAAATAGTAACTAGAATCAATTAAAGACAAACAAAAGGAACAGAAAGATCAGAAGAGCGTTGAAATATAATAGAGCGTAAGTATGGGAGATTATTAGAAAATAAGATTGGAAAAGGAATAAAAATAGAAGCTGATAATGATGATGGAGAGTAAAATAGAAGAGCTTAGCAATGAATCATAATCCCTCAAGCAAGTACTCGAGGAGTACAAGGCTCATTACTAGGACAAGTTGACTGAGTGGGAACAAAAAATAAGGGAAGACATGTTCTTGAGGGAGGAATTGGATGAACTTAACTAAATTATAGCATAGCTCAACAACAAATGCTTTGAGCAGGAAGCAATTTTTGAAGAGCAAGGTCAGCAATTGGAGCACTAATTATCACAAAATCAAAGACTGGCAGCAGAACTTAATCAGGTAATAAAGAACAGGGAAACTGAAATCACCCTAATTGAGGAACTTAGATAAAAAGCTGTCCATACAGAACAAATGGAGAAGGTGACTCTTGAAAAAGACAGTACAATAGCTGCACAACAAAAAACCATCAACTAGCTTCATTAAACCATGAATGAGAAAGATCTAAGAATTAACTAAGGGAAAGAGTAGATATCAGTTTTGAGCAAGGGAAAAGAATAATTAGAAGAAGAGTACGAAAGCAGCAAAACAACTTTTGCAAGGGAACTAGAAATAATCAAAATGCAACTTCTAATAATGACTGAGGAAAAAAACAATAATGAAGCAAAAGCAGATGATATCTATGATTTTAAAGCTCAATACTAGACACTTAAGGAAACCAATTAATCACTTGAAATAGCTCTCGGGACAGTAAGGCAATAATTATTTGATATGGAAAAACTCAGCATGGAGAAAAATAAAGATCTTGAAGACTTGGCAGAGAAGCTTGTATAGACTCTTGGAAGATTAGACTCCATGACTGAAGAGTATTCTTTGTTGGAAAAGGAGAAAAACTTGATTGGTGAAGTATTAACAGTCAAAAACAATGAACTGGAAACAATTCAGAAATAAGTAGCAGCCAACACTAACTTATTGAAAGGGATTTATGAAAGACAAAAGTCTTTATAAAGCTAAAAGGAATAGTTAGAAAAAAGCAATCAAGAACTTCAACACATGATTTAATAAATGGAAAGAAGTAAGAAAATGACTGAAAAAAACTTCTAATTAGAGCAGCGTATCAATGAACAACTGAGGGATCAGTAGGGAGAGGAAGCAGCCACCCAATCTGAACAATTTTTAGGACTATATCATGAAGTTACAACTTTGAATACCAAAATAGAATAAGAAATCAACAAAAACCAATAATTAGAGGATAAAATAGTCAAATTCTCAGAGAGGGAAGGCAAAATGAAGAGCAATCTATCAATTTTAGAGGAGGAGTCACGGAAGATATTTTAAATCATGCAAGAGAAAGAAGAAAGAGAAGAGTTCTATCGACAGATGCTGGAGGAAAAATAGACAACTATTGAAATACTCAAGAACAATTAGGGCTAGTTCAAATACAAAATGGAAGAAGCTCTCAAAGAAAAACAACAGTAAAAGGAAGAAGTCTAAGAAAAACTAGTGTTCTATGAGAATACTCATAAAAATGACAAATAAACAATTTTGGAGCTCAGCACCCTACTCCAATAAAGTTAAAAGCGAGCTTAAAATCAGAATAATAAAGTACTACAGCTCCAGACGAATTTATAATAGCAAAAGTATACTGTTGGGGAAGTAGCTTAGAAATTATCAGTAAGCAAGGAAGACCAATTAGAATTATAGTCAAAATTGAGAGATTAATTCAAAATTAAAGGATAAGCACTTCTTCATCAAATACATGAGCTCTAGGACAAAAAACAAAAACTCATAACAGAACAATTAGATATCCAGCATGCCAAAGATGTCTTATTCAATTAAGGCTCTAAGCTAAAGAGAGAGAACTAGGAACTAGAAGCAAAAATTGAGGAAATACAGAGGAGACATTAAGATGAGCTTTAAGTCCAATTCCAACATCAAGAAGTAATAATTGCCAAGATGACTTAAGAACTAAGGAATGAGAGAGAACACCTGTCAAGCGCCAGGGAAGAACAATCAGCTGAAAAGACAGAGGTCAAGACTCTGAAAAAATAATTAGCAGAACTAAAAGCCGAACAACTAAATAAAGAGGATATTTTCAGGACATTAGTTTCAGATAAATAAGTCTAAGTTCAAGAGAAACAAGAGTAAATCTTAAAGATGGAACTCAAAACCACTGAGCTAGAAGAGAGTATAGTTAAACTAAGGGTAATATAAAATTAATTGAATCAACAATCTAGCAATTTAAATAAAAAAGAGACAGAGAGTCAGCAACAATTATCAGCACTGATGGAGTAGATGTCCAGGCTGGAACTTTTGAATATGAGACTAGATGAAGGGTATGAAGGATTACAGTAGAAACTTGCTGAGGCTAATTATATTATATAAAGCTTGTAAGGCTAGATTTAAAAGTTGAACTAAAAACTACATGATGCTAATGTTAGTATTCTTGAGCTATAACAACAAGCAAACGAAAAAGTATCTAACCAAAGAATAAATATTTAAGCCCTAGAAAAGGATAAGGCATAGCTATAGTCAAGCAAAGAGTGTCTTCAAGTTCAGAATTAGGCACTTTAAACAGAAATTAAAGCTATTAACTGCCAACTCAGAGAGGCATAGAATTAATTCTCAGTAGCAACAACAAAGTACTTATCGATTGAACAAACTCTGAAAAGTGAAAAGCAGCAGCTATAAGCATAGTTAGCATCGTTGAAAGAACATACAACTAATAATATTTAAGGAAGCCTTTCAGCAGAAAGATCAAAATAAATTAAAGTTTTGAAGGATTAGTTAAAGTAACAATAACAAATAGTTTCTAATCTCAGGGTAGAAAATACATATTTGTCCCAACTAATTCCTGAATTGAAACAACAGGAATAAAATTAAAGAGTTAAGGCAGAAAACATTTTACTAGAGCTTGAATAGCTCAAAGGAACCAGTGAGCAAATAGAAAACAGCATAGGAGGTATTCTTGAAAAAAAAGATAACTATATTGCAGAATTGGAAGAGAAACTGGAGATCTACCAAAGACAATTAGAACATGAGTAGCCTTTAAAAACAGTTCGCCATTAGCACTAAGTAGATACTGGATTAGCAGAAGAAAATAAACTTTTAGCACAAAAAATTCAAGCAGCAGATGAAGGGATAAAGCAACTGGAAGCCGATAGAGAATAACAAAGAGAAGAAATAGATGCCCTGTTATTAAGATATAAAAAACTCCAGGAAGAATTGGAGGAATATAAAAATAGAGAACTTGAGCAGATAAACTATAACTTAGACTTACAGATCAAATTAAAAGCCAATGAGGTACAAAGGGAGGAAGTTGTTTCAGAGAGGAGAAAACACCCTGTTCTTGATATTAATGCTCCTGATTTGGAAGTAAATCAGGCTGAGCTTGTTCAAATTTATGAGGGGTTGAGGGAACTACTATAGAGGAGAATTAAAAGAGAAGAGGTAGAGTGTGTTATTCAACTACTTGCTAGCAATAAAGCAGCTCTTGAGGAACAAATAGAGAAGCTAACTAGAGAAAAGGGAGTAATTCAAGAAAAGGCCAGAATTATTTCGATGGAATTCCAAAGAATCAAGATAGTAATATTGAAGACTAAGCTGAGTCAGGCAGAGAGAAACTCAGTCCTAAGTCAAATTAAGCCATTAGAAAAGGCTATTAGCGAGGTGGTTAAACTAGCAGAAACACTCTCAGATATTGAAAACTTCGGAAGTTAACTAAAAACTGATGACTGATTATTAATAGATGATTGGGGCATAACTAAATAGATATTATAATTTGAATCAGAGGGATGAATACTAATGAGGCAGAGGAGGAAGCCAAATTTAGGGCTAGTTTGCAGGAATATCACAATCAGAACAACATCAAAAGGACTCAGGAATCTAAAACTACAACCTGCAATGATTTCAAACTGTATAAGTTGATTTGTAGGAGGGGTGGGTGCCAAGTAAACATGAACTCATATATAAGGCTGTGACAAATAGAAAATAGTGGGCAGACGTAGCAGAGTAAATTGAAAGTAGGGATGCAACCAAACTGAAAAACTACTATATTAAATACTTATATCAATATGAGCAGAAGTACTATTTTGGGAGGGAAGAAGAAGAGGAGCTACCCAATTTAGTGGGTGGAATGCCCAGAAAAATGTTTAAGACAGAGAATAAGGAAAAGATAAAGGCTGAAGAAACCCAAAGCCTCGAATCAGAGCTAGCCAAACAATACGAGTAAGAAGAAAAAAACAAAAAGCACTTTTAACTCAAAAAAAAGAAGTTAGCTCATACTAAAGCCTAAACCAAAAAGATTATTTTAGGATTGGAGACCTTTATGGAGGAAAAATAAATCATATATTCTCTGAATATGCTCCTTCTCTATTCAGCCAATATTCAAGAACCATTTTTATTTGAGCATCATGAAAAAACCTTCACTGCCCTTTCATCATACCTACATTCAGTCTACCCCCCAAGAACCTCTGAGTAAAAGTAGCATATTCGAATGATAACTCTGATCATCCGAAACCTGACTTTTTACTCAAAAAATCTTAAATACATGCTAGGAACCAATCTATTCAATATCTTAGTGACAATTTTCAACACTGGTTTCGATGCGGAGTGCTCCAGAAATATTATAGAGACCATGAGTGGATTGGTTAAAGTAGGATGGGATTGTCATCACATCATCAAATAGTTGAATGAGGCAATCCTCAATGACAGAATAGAAGATATAGACATGAACATATAGCTGTTGAGGGGGTTGGTAGATGAAAGGGAGGATGCTTTGGTTGTTGCAGTTACTGAAAAAATAGAAGTGTTTGTTCGTTTACTCCTTTCTACTGAGATCTCAATTGAGCTCAAAGAGCAAATTTTTGAAATTTTGTCTTTTGTAAGTGACTTTGGGCCTGATCCTAAGTCTGTTCTGGTCAAGAATAGTCAGTTATTGAATATTATTTTTGGGATTCTCCAGTCAATGAGGAACCATTAGAAGCTAACACAATTGGCTGCACTAACCCTCAGCAATATTTCAAATGTGGCTGGTGCTAGAGCCTATTTAAAATATTATGAAACTGAATTAATGATGATAGGTTTTACTGATGACTCATTAGCTGGAATTATGGCCAATATATTGGCTGACATTGCCAATGGATGAAATATTGATCTATATACAGTTTAAATCTAAATCAATTGAATCCCAATCATTTCGGGCTCTAATAATATTACCATCCCGAAAATCTACTCTGATATTAGTGTTCCTACTAAAACTCTTCTTCTATTAAATTTTTCATTCGGTATTGACTGAAGTCGACATGGGGCTGGGGTACTGAAAGTTTCCTATATAACTCAATAAAAATTACCTTGCTTTGACTTCCTACCAATCTAAATCAGAAAACCACTCATGTTCCATTATTTAATTCAAGTCGTTCTTGCAGCCAAGTCTTTTCTGTGGCTATTTTTATAGTAATCCATACATGATGTTTTGACAGGACTAAGAGCACTGACCTTCAAATTTTAATGGTCTCTATCGAATATTCTTAAATAAAATATTTATGTCTTCATTATAGAAAGGGGGTTGCCCAAACAATAACTCATAAATCAGTACACCTAGTAAGTACCAATCAATAGAAGGCCCATGTTCCTTCATCTACCCCTCAATAAGCATTTCGGGTGGTAAATAGGACCTAGAACCTAAAAATGAGTATGATACCAATGCTTCCTTAGCTAACCCAAAATCAGCTATTTTTATATGTCCTTGCTTATCTAGTAGTACATTTGCTGCCTTTAAATCTCTGAAAAGTATATCATTTTGATGAAGGTACCCTAGAGCAATTGCTATTTCTGCTGCATATATTTTTACTACTGCTTAGGGAAGTACTCCTTCCCTGTGTAGTTTTGAAAGCAAATCTCCAGCTGGGCATAGTTCCATGACCATATATAGGTGAAATTCATCTTGAAAAAAACTATGAGCATGAATAATGAATGGATTTTTAATTTTGATAAGAACATGCCTTTCCATATATACATACTTTTTCATTTGGCTCAAGCGAAACTTATCCTTTTCCAATGCCTTCAAGGCATAAAAGTTGCTAGATTTCTTCCTTCTGACTAAGTACACTGTACCGAAAGTCCCTTGCCCTATTTTTTTAAGCTTTTCATAATTAGCCATAGTTTAGATGTTTCCTGCTACTAAAGATTCCCTGTAACTTAAGACTGACTGCTTTGCCAATTAATTTAAATATTGTTTCTTGGCACTGCTTAGCTTACAACCAAGTTAATAGTTCTTTTTGGACTTTCTCTCATAAGATAAGTTTGGGCTGCAAGCATAATTGGAGGTGACTTTTTCTATATAGTCTCCCCTAGTTCTGAGTGGAAGGATCCCTTCATGACTGACCCAGAAGTGTGAATTATACTTTGAATGATGAGATTATTTAAGTGGCAGTGTTTTGTTATTAATGAGTTCTAAGATCCTTTGATTTCTACAACAATCTAAAAAAGTCATCTGCTGGTAGTTAAGAATCTCATACCGAATTTAGAAACGACTTTTTTCCAATAAAAGTTACATTATGTCGTAATAGCCAAGACTAGAAGCATAGTGTAGAGGAGTACAAAAATCCTCATCTTGGGCATTGGGATCGGCATGATACTCAAGCAACAGTTCAACAATGGCCTAAAAACCTTGCAAAGTTCCTATATGAAGAGCTGTTCTCTTCATTGATGTCCTTGTTTCGACTTTCACCCCATTTCTTAAAAATATTCGGGCTATATCTGTCGATCCATTCTGACAAGCATAATGGAGCACTGTCCAGTTGTCTATATATTTAAATGAGTTCAGATCGATAATTCTTTCTTTGAGAAGGGTTTCCAATTTGGCTGGATCTCTATGTCTAATTATTTTCATGAGTAGTTCTTCCAAATTGTCCTGTTCTAGCCAATAGTCATTCCAAATGCTTTGAGACTTTGGTAGTTTGAGTTCACCTATTACTGATAAATTGGTGAATTCTGGCACATTTTACCCGTCTTGAGCTAGATTAGTGAACCTGATGCATACATTTTTTTCTTCATCTGATGAGGATTATTATTCATTGGTTTTAACTGAAATGAAGTGGCTCTGTTAATGTTATTTAGTTGATGTCATGAACATATTGACTGTCAAAATAAAAGTAATATAATACTCTGGCTATATCATACTTCCTCCTTCATGCTATTATCGGCCTGAACTTAGAGATGAAATCGGTTGATTTTTTATAGGAATGTGCTTCGGATATTTTCCTGGCATGATAATGAGTCTACTTTTTGCCATTGAATATTATTTTATCTTTTGAGGCACTCTTCAGTCTTTTCGGACCTTCTTTCTAGGTTTTTGTACCTGTTTTGTTTTTTGTTGAGGGATTTTTGATTGATCGAGGCTAGTTTCTGAGTGAAATAATCCATACCTTAAATTCGTTAGTTGGCAGTAAATCATTGAAGGCCAGAGTTTGCAGAGCTCGCTCAACACAAACATTGGTTTCAATACTAAGTTCTACAAAGTGCTTATTTTTTCTCAAGTACTAAGCTACTAAAATGCAATACTTTTATCTTACGCATATTTGTGTTCTTAATAGGATCATTGGGGTTGGTATTTTATTTGTTGGTGTTGAGTGGGGTCTACTCAGACTCTTTGCCATGAGTAGTGGGGATAGGTTGGGTGATTGGTTCGTGTTCATCTAGGGTTAGGACAATATGATCAGACGAAGCGCATCCCATTTATAATTCTTCCAATTTAAATACTAATCATGCAAATAAACATCAATAATAGTCCAATCACCTTTAAATTTCCCAGTGACTCATTCCAAAAATATTAGCTATTCCACTATGCGTATAATTAGTTATTCCCTGACTCACCACATTCTTCCTTCTATTACTCCAGAATAGTCTGTAGCTAGTTAATTCGTAGGTGAAGAATATCGTGACTTTGGGGCTAATTGAATTTGTCTGTATAAGTCAGAATAGAAGCATTATAATTTTTCTCAAAGTATTCTTCCATATCATGTCCTCAAAACTCAGTAAATAGGATTTGTACCAGTGCCTCCTGCAAAGGAACATGTTTAACCTCAATGCCATTCGAAAATACATTAAAAAAAATTGAGGACAAGCATGAAAAGTACCAGCAATCGATATTAAACTTGAATAAATTTATCTACCTGCCTCCAATTCATAATAAAATAACCAATAACACATCCTTTTAGTTAGCAGCAGATCTAGCATCAATCTATTATCACTAGACTCAACAAATTCCCAAACGAATCACTGGTGATACTTCTATGAGCAGATTGAATATGAACTCTCGAGAACTCAACTTTGCTTTTTAAAAGTTGACTTCTTCTCAACAAAATGCTCATAAAAATGGTGATGGTCTCCTCGAAAAAACACATGAAGGATCCCATAGTAAGGAAAACTTCCCTCCTCAAGCATAAAGCATTAGTCATCAGAGATATACTGTAAAATCTAAGCTTGAGCAGAATCAGATGGTCGAAAAATAGCTGCCCAGAAAAAAAGAACACAATATTAATGGAATAACTCCATTATTAAATAATCCCTTTAAAATTCCTCTTAATCTCAAGAATATAATTTTCCACTCCCAAACTGAAATGAAATTAGACCCTTCTTTGCTTAATTCGAACAAAAAGTCCAAGAAACTCATCCGTAGGAACAACAAAAACTTTTTCCTGTGCGCAGAGGGAAATAGTTGTAAAGCCTTGAAAGCTAATAAGGAAGACCAAGGGCTGCAAAAGTAATCTCTATTATTAAGACATATAAATTCATCCATTGACAATATTGTTCAAAATTCATTGTTTCGGACAAGTACAGACTCTGGCCAGTTATTGATGAAGGTCAATGCTTTATCCCTGGAAAAGGGATCGTGATTTAGATTTGAGATGTTTATATTATTGAATATTAATGTCATATATTGCATGGCTTATGGG
>CASCJZ010000028.1:0-20649 GCA_949152475.1 Terebella lapidaria
GATCAGCAGGCTTACTGTTACTGGAGATTTTAAGTACTTTGAGATGAATTTATGGATGAATAGTGCTTTTAATGGTTTTGCTCAATGCATGGAGAAGCTGACAATTTTTCCTCTAAATGTTATGAATCCATAGTGACTAAGGGCAAGAATATATATTCGCTATAAGAACGGTCTTTGCTAATTCTTTAGTGAGTCAATAGTCCCTCTATATATTCTAAAGAGATTCATTATTGAGAAATCCACATAAAAGGGATATAATTTGTCTTATTCCTGTGAAATATCGAATCAAGGAATTAAAGCATTTGTTGAAACTCTCTCACCTTTTCTGAGTAGCTTTAGGTCAGTTACAGCACAGTATGAACTCTTACCTGGTTATTGGAAGTTAAAGCAGAAGGTCTTGGGACTGAATTGGATAGCATTCTATCCCGTAGTTAATAAATTAAGGCCTAATATCAGTAGTCAATTAGAAAATTCTAATAACTAAAATTTATCTTGAAGGAAACTTTGATGGCTTATCGATAATTACATGGTAAATCAGTAAGTGAATTTGAAGTAAGTGAATTGGGCAATAAAATAAAATGCTGGTAAAGTTGAAGATATTACAAGATTAATTCTAATTTGATTCAATGTTTGATAATATAATTTATGGTCAAATTTTTTTTACAAAACAAACAAAAGAAGAAAAGGGCTCTTGATTACAGATTAATTGCCTTTAAAGGGGTCTATAAGCTAATGTTGGGGGTAAAAAATATTGATGATCAATAAGCTAGTTAGAAAACTTAAAGAAGACCCTCAAACTGATCCGACAGCAACACAGGAAGTTGAAAAATAATTTTACCTGATTAAAGCAATAGCTAAAAGGGATTTAAAATTGCTAACTCTTTACATTCTAAAAAGAGACATATCGATTACTAATTTTGACATTCTTAAAAATATGGTAAATTTAAGTTAATTTTCATCATTCTAAAACAAGATTTAAGATTCATAAACATTGGGAAAGCTATTGCAGCAGTTTTAAACATAGAAAAATTGTATTAAGGAGGTTAAGAAAATGAAATAGTTGTTAGGAAAAGTTCAATTAAAAAAAGTCAACAAAAAACATAAGAGTAAATAAAGAAAAAAGAGAAAGTTATCTCAAAAAATGTTAAAAGAAGAAAATATCAACTAAGCAAATTAGTCAGAAGAAAATCAACCTATTTAGAAGGTAGATTAGTAATAACAAGTACTCAATACATCAAAATATAAACCAATCCAAAAGAAGGCCCCAAGAACATAATTCAAAAAAACAGGTAGGAACAAATTCCTCCAAAAAAAGAAGTAACCAAAAAATAGCCGAAAAGTCAGAATTTCACAAATAAACATTCAATGAACACATTTCCAAAGAAACAATCAGAAACCAAACCACAACCAAATACCTTACATCCTTCTTGGGAGGCTAAAAAGCAAAAAAACAAAGAAATAAACTTAGCAACCTTCACTGGAGTTCGAATCTTATTATGATATTGATAAGAATAACCACTATATTCAATATTCTATTAGAAATTAGGAGATGTCTAAGAATTTAACAATGAGTAGATCGACAATATCTAGAGTGAATAAATCTTCGGCCACTTGCCTTAAGGATATGACCAACAATACCCCTGAGAAGACTAAAATGACTGTTGTGAAGAAAATTATCATGTACTATGGACATTAATTATAGGATATCGTCCATGAAGAAGGAGGTCAAGAAAATAATGATGAAATTAGTTGACAATGGAGCAGCAACCATGACAGAAGAACAAAAAGATAAATTACTTAGCTATTCTAAAACTATTTTAGATAATGATAAACAAAAATAATTAGCCAATGATTTAGACGTTCTGACTAATTTAGAATGTGATTTATCCAACATGTTCTTGAAACTAGTGAAGTATTTTGTGATATCTCCAGTTGAAAAGAACTACATAATCAAGATTGAAAAATAGCTGAAAAATGATGAGGAATTAGATGAGGAAATCAGAATGGTTGAGACACAAATTAATGAAGAAAAAAAGAAAAAATTAGATGTATATAATTTAGAGAAAAATGGACTACAAGTATCACAAATGTCCAAAACTCAAACTCCTTCCAATAATCTGTTCAAGGATAGAGAAACCGAAAATTTTGAGAATAAACTCATGAGATCCAATCAAAAACTCAATGAATTAGCTTCCAATAATAATAAACTTCGATAAAAAATTAACCAACTCAGAAAGGAAAAGAATGCCATGGAAATGTAACTTTATATTTCTATGTAGAATCTATTCTAAACTTAAAAAAGAGCTGGAGTAAAAGAAATAAAATGTAGAAAATACAATAAAATATGCAGGGGATGCTTATTGTTCAAGGAATCAGGCAGAAGAAGATCTCAAAAACCTTAAAGAGCAGGCTGAGCAGAAAAAGGAACAATTTAAGCAGGATTGTTAAAAGCTGAATAAATAAATCCAACATGACATTAGATTCAAGCAATTTATTAAATCCAAGCAAATTGAAAAAGAACAGTTAGAAAAGTTGGAAGAACAGATTCGACTGAACTAGCAAAATATTGAACTTAAGAAATAGTCTAATAATAGAATTGATAATGAGTACCAGAAAAGTGTACAGAAAGAGATCGAAATTAAAAAGTCCTTTGAAAGGATTAAAAAGAAATAGGAATAGGTGATGTAGGAGCAGAAAATTAAGGCAAAGAACTACTTAATATCTTTATCAATCTCTATGAAAAAAATGCAATCATGGACAATTTTGTTGAAGAACTAACCAAGGAGGTCTAAGAACTCGAAAACAGAATTGATCTGAAAAAGAAGGAAATTCAAAAAATGTACTTAAAGGGTACAGCAGATCACTGTGATAAGGAAAAACTCAATGAAGAACTCAAGAAGAAGTTTTAATATCAGGAGAGGAAAAGGAAGATCTTGGATAAGCAGTATGAGAAAAGTCTAGAAACCATCAATATGATTAAGCAGTATCTAGAATAGATTTTTGAAGAAATCAATGTTGATCCATAGATTACCGAAAAACTAAGTAATTAAAAAAATATGTAGAAAATTCTAACATCAATGAAGATAATTTAACAGAATTTTTGGGGGAACTTGAAAAAAAAGGCTTAGAGGCAATTTCTCACTATGGTAAACTGGTGGGATAACAACTAAAAGCTGAAAAAGGAAACAATTGGGAAATACAAAGACAAATAGATGAATTGAACAACATTATTACCTTAGAAAATGTGAATGCAATGAATAATTCTGCCAGTTACAAGAGTAATGAATATCCATCTGAGCTTATCATCAAGGTCAGAGATGATAAAATTAAAGAAGAAGATCTTGAAAAACCAATGACAGTTCAGGAATTAAAGAAGTTTGCCTTAGAATCTCTTGAACAATTCCAAAAGAAACAAGTTCCTAAAGAAAAGCACCCAGCAAAGAAATACAATGCTGCTCCAATGAATAGCAAGGCCAAGAAGAAAGGTTCTAATAATATTCCAGGCAGTATCAATTTTTCAGGTGAGCTAAAGTGAAATGATACGATGATTGACTCATATAAAATTGATAGAATAGATTTTTTAAAGTTGTATTATATGGTTCTCTAATGTTTTGAATAATAATTAGCATAAGGAGCATGAAAAAAAGGAAAATAGATGTCAACGAACTGAAGAAAAATACAATCAAGGGGAAGCACTACCGCAAGATCAACATTAGAATTGAAACCATCCTGGCAGAGTACTTTAAACAGAAGGAATTCAAGCAAAAACAAAAACACATCTTCGAAGTCACTTTCCAACCTCTCATCAATGATATTATGGAGGAATTCCTGATGCTGGAACTAGCCTTCAAAATTGAAAATGAGTCTGAAGAACCAATCAAACCACTAGAAATCAATAATGAAGTATTTAAATTTGATAGCTTCAATCTGAAGAGAGTATCAAACGAGTATCCCATTCAAGAACTAGCATAGTGTCTCTTTATTGAAAAAAACACAAATGAACATGAAGCCATTATGAGCATTCATCTGAATAAAAAACGGGTTTTCTATAAAAATATTAGGATGATTTACTCAGACTTTTGTTACTGTGTGGGAGAAAAGTATATTCTGGAACAACCTGAATAATTCAAAAACATGTATGAAGCATTCAAATTTGAGTGGAATAAAAATTAAGTCAAAGGCAGAGAATCTACGACTGAAAAACTTATTAAAAAAGTCTGTAGATCCTTATTTTTTTTCGGTATCTTATTAGAAAATAATATTTTTCATGCTATTGACCAGGAAGAACGCAAAAAACTGTCTGACTAAAGGGAATTTGGTACCAAAAGTTAGCATAAGATTAATTTTAAGGGTTTTCCTAATCAAGTATCTTCTACTTATAGCATTACATCAACTGAATTTCTTAGCACAGTTTCACTGACCAACAAGTCCCAAAAAAGTAACAAAGATGGTTTAATGAGGAATTAATACTCTGAAAAATCTGAAAAAGTCATTAGAAAACCCAAATTTGACCTTTTTAGCAGGGCCTAGATCAAGGGCCTAAAGATCAAAATATATCCATCTGTAAGCAGCAAGGAAAGGGAAGAAGGAAAACCCCAGAAATATGAGATCAATTACCTTTCCAATGATGTGGAGAATATTCTTATCTAACAGGCCTTTAAACTCCAGAAATGGCAGGATACATGCTCCACCTATAATCAAAGGCCAAATTCCGGTTACTACCCTAATATGGGTATAAGTTCCAATATGAATATAATCAACCCAAACATGAACTACTTCCAACCAGATCCTTATGCGTGTCAGTATTATCAAGTTGCCAATAACCAAGAAGATCTACAACAATAACTCCAGCAAATGAGAAGGAGCTTTGGCTTTAATAATTTAGTGTAGACTAGGAAAGCTCCATTTCGAGGATGGTGCAAAGATTATAACCAGTGATAGGCTGTTCTATTGCTGTTCCTTAATGATTCGACAATAATTTTCCAGCCAGAGTTATTTTATTATTAGGTATTTTCCATATTTATTATATGAACATTTGACTAGCTTAGTTTAAACTACTTCCATTTCAATTTAATAGGAAGGCTTATACAATTGCTCCTTCTGATTTTTGGGTAGTCGCTTCTTGGTAATTTTAAAAAATTAGCAGTTTATAAACGATTCTTAAATAGAACAAATAATCAATTATGAGAAGGTTGGCAGTGCTTTTGGTCTTGGGACAACTAGTACTATTACTAACATTATTTACATAGTTGTTTAAATGACCACCCATCAAATGTAATCTATTTTATCTGGCATTGGTCAATTTTTCTATTATGATTTGAATTGATCTAAATCAATAACTGTATTACAATGAGATATTTCACAGGAAATATTATGGCATACACCACCAAAATGAATACCAAAAAAAGTATCATCATTTTGATAGTCATAATGAATTGTTATTTTTTAATTTGTTTGACCGTGTTGGTCTTATTAACTCGGTAGACTGGGGTAATTTGATCAATGTTGCCCAATCCATTGCTACTAAGTTAAGGAGAGTTGGTTTCAATAGGCAATTTTTCTATTAATAGATTCATTTCCTCAAAGAATTAAGTTTATATAATTAAGGAAGGAAAAAATCATACCTACACAAATAAAATCCAATCTAACCATATTGATTCACACAATGAGTCTTTATTTATGGTTGATTTCTTCTGGAAAATAGTTCGTCTTTAAGGAAAATTACAATTTTACAATTGTTTTCCATTAAAACAATATTATTAAAGGTTGATCATTGGGATAAATGTGTAGTACCTAACTACAAAACAGTTAATGAAAGATTTAAATTATTCTCTCCAAACTGACTGATAAAACGAAGATTATTCATTAATCTAATTGATAGTTAAGCCATTATATATGATAATACTGAATAATATTATCATTTTCATTTGATAAATACGAATTATGGACGCTGAAGAAAGTACTAGTTTGGCTGATGTCAAGTATAAAACTAGTTTCTTGGGGTAGATGGCAGTGGGAAAGTCATGTATCATTGAAAGATTCATTCATGACTAATTTAATGAAAAACATATGGTATTTCTTTGTTTTATATCAGCAAACTGTTGGAGTGGATTTTCATGCGAGAAACATACCATACAAGGGTAAGACTTACAGATTACAACTATGGGATACAGCTGGGCAATAAAGGTTTCGAAGCTTAGTCTCACTATATATAAAGGAAGCCCACTGTGTTGTCTTTGTATATGATATAGCCAACAAGGAGAGCTTCTTAAGGTTGGGATAATGGTTATAACTGTATAATGGATATCGGGCTGATAATTCAGTCAAGGTTTTAGTGGGAAATAAATTGGATTTAAAGCAAAAAAGAGTCGTTTCCACACAGTAAGCTACTAAATTTTCCTAATAGCATCAGATGTTATACTATTAGGTCTCTGCTAAAACTGGAATGAATATTGAAGCACTATTCCACAGTATCATTGATAGTTTAGCTAACAGTGATAAAGATGGCAAATTAGGGGGTACTAATACTCGTTTATCAACTCAAAATCTGAAAAAAGATCCATCTGTCAAGTTAAACTTGGAAAAACAAAAATGCCCCTGTTGCTATATATGATTTTAAATTTATATTAAGTGTTTGGAGGATTAATTTTTTTCAGCGGTTGAAGATAAAATCTTTTATATTTTATACATTTTTATCTAATCTTAATTGGCATCTAATAGGCTCTCTTAATTAGAGAGATCAATAAGTAAAATCTATCTCGTTCTTATTATAGTATTTAAGTTTAAAGTTATAAAGGAGTTCCCGGTGATAACTTTATAATAAAATCAATTGCTCATGTCAGTCAAGCTCGAAGTCAAAGTGGTACATTATTCCTCTATCTAGATGCAAAAAATAGCTGTTAGACTAGAAAAGGCCTTCAAGGAAATTAATTACTATTGCTCTCGGTACCTAGCAATTCTAGAAAATGGAGAAGGACAAAGTATCATAGGGAATCAACTGGAACAAATAGCTAATGCCTAAAGTAATGCAAAGAAGTCCTAAAACAAGATTAAAGAGAAAAGTAAATCAAAAAATAGTGAAAATAAAGGGTTAAAAACTCCAAAGAATGGAATTATTGATAAACATTCTAAAGTTATTTCTGATGACAAGGTTCCTATGGAAAAACCTAAAGCACCATTGACACCTTTTTATTTATTCTTATCAAAAACTAGAGAAAAATTTAATAAGGAATTTCCAGATCTAACTGGTGAGGAAAGAAATAAATTGATGCATGAACACTTTCTAGAGCTTAGTGAAGAAGACAGAAGACCCTACATGGAGGAATATGAAGCAGAAAAGAGAATTTACGAAAAAAAGCAAGAGCTCTATCTTCAACAAAATCCACATTTCAAAAAAAGTAAAGTCCAAATCAAAAAATAAAAAGTGGAGTAAAAATTTGGCGAGGATTAACAAAATATTAGGGAAAAATGTTATCAGATTAGGGAGAATGAAAAAAACTCTTCTAAAAATACCAGTAATTTACCATCAAAAACTCCAAAAGTGATGACACCTCTGAATAAAACTCCAGTAGCTAAAGGCAACAGCAATGGTCCTATTGAAATAAATTCAGATGGATAAAGCTAAGATGGTAGTGTAATTATTAATGAAAGGAAAATGTGATTTGTCTATTGTTTTATAATAAAATTTATTGAAAATTAAAAGAATGTTTTGGAATATTGAGATCAATTGATATTCTTAGCTCCAATAAAGCTTTTAGAGATAAAACTATGCTCGAAAACCTAGATTCTATCTAAATAATGCATTTTAAGCTCAAGAGGGATTTTTAGCTTGAGCAAGTCCCTATATGGAAGTTTTCTACTGAAGTACTACTTCCAGGTTTCTGATAGTTCTGGGCATCTATATAAAACTTCATAGTCATTGATTGATATTCCCTTTTTAGAATTAATTTTTTAGATTCCTGGCATTTATAGGGCATTGAGATTAAAGGCTCTAATAAAATGAATGTGGGATGGTTTGAAATGAGCTAAAAAATTCCTTTTTGGCAAATTACTAGCTGATAATGAGGTACACTTCCTGTAGTTTCTCTTGTGTGCCTTGTTGATAGGATGATGCTTGCTCATTTTTGAGTCTTAACTCTAAAATTAATAAGAAGTCAACTTTTTATATATTCTGATCATACTTTTTAAAACAAAATCTAGTATTACAAAATAATTTTTCTCCGAAACCTTTAGAACCTCCATTTCTGATGCAATAAAGGATCGTGAATAAATGAATAAAATTAGAGACTTAAACCAGCATGTTAGCATCCACTTATTAATAAAAACAATAGCAACTGAAGAGAATATCCAAAGGAGTCTAAACTAAAGGCTTCCTTTTTTTAACCTGAAGTACTCTAACTAAGCAGAATCCTTTAAAATTTGTTTCAAAAGTTTGATTTATGAAATAAAGTAATGTTTACGTCATGCATACTTTTAATTTTAAATTTTAAAGAATTTCAAACTATGCCGAATTATTTTTCTAGTAAAGTTTTTTGTAAGATAGACTCAATAGAGATGACTCAAAAAGAAAAATTGATCCAAACAGAATCTAACTTTCATTTGAAAAGCCTTGCTCAATTGTGTTCCTACTGTTTAGATGATCATATTCGTAATAGACTATCAAACTATGAGAGAGCCTGTTTGCAAAGTTGTTTTCAAAAGAACAATGGAGGGCTGGGCATAAAACCAACAACATTCATCTGATATTGACAAGAGAACTCTTACTTATTTTGTATTTAAATATTAAGTTCAATCTGGAAGTAAATATCCTATAAAATTAAGTTTTTTTTTTGATAAATTGTTTTTTTGCTTGTATTTGATTTTGATCAAGTCAATTGCAAGTTTGCGATCTCAGCAGTATCCCAACTTGTATGTTTTTTAGTCCTTTGTAAGGAGGCTAATTTCCTCAAGCAGGCCTTAAAGGTAAATCTCTCCTCTTCGCATTACCATAAGAATTGTTTATTTTTTTTAGTTAGTGGCCTTAAATAGCGATAATCACTTGGTGATTGATATGCCAATAATTTTGGATCAACTTCAATGGTTTTCCCATCAGTAAGTAGCCTAGGCCATAGACTTGGCCAAGCTGGATGAATCACTTCAATTTGAGGTATATTTGCACTATAATATTAGAATTAGCTACTCATAGACACAATCTTCATAAGTAAGCATTTATTTCATGCAGGGAGTGGTATCAAAAACAGGTGGAACCGAGGCTGGAGAATTTCCAAAGTAGATGAACGACATGTTTTAGACTGTGGTTCAACTAATCACAATATATATAAGATAGTGGAATATAAACAATCAGATATCTTTAAATTTATAGTGATAGCCAGAAAATACATCTAGCTTATCTTCGACCCTTTGAAGAAGTTTGTACTGCATGGTGGATTCATCATCCTCAACCATTTACTAATTTACAAAGTTCTTGGATTTATTTAGGAAAGGAGATCTTATTTTTTTATTTCTCAGTGATTCCCATGGGTATTTACGGAACCAAGGATGCTCTTTCAACTATGTAACCCCTTGTCTATATCCCATTCGACATGTTGGCTGCCTTTGAATCAGTTTGTTAATAAAATCTACAGATTCCATTGACCAATTTTCTGGAATTTATCTCTTTTTAATGGAGTGTTGTTTGGATAGAATAGCATCACGAATTTATGCTCTATTGTTCCCATAATAAGGTCTCTATATAATCTGTAAGAATACTCTTCCAAACATAAGTTCATAAGCAATAATTCCTACAGCATAGAAATCAACTGTATATGAGTGTATTTGTTTGCATATAACTTATGGAGCCATGTATCCAGGAGTTCCACTGGCATCTAACAGTTGCTTTTAACGTTAGCATCGAGCAATACCAAAATCAGTTAGTCTTAAGTACCCAGAACTATCCAGAACCAAATTTTATGGTTTTATATCACGATGGAATATTTTAGCAAAATGTACATATTATAAGGCAATAATAATGCAAGCTAATAAAAATTTAACTTCTTCCTCAACAAAGGCAGTTCCATCCATATGACATCGAAGATCTCCACCTTGTAGCAAATCCATAACTAAATATAGATGGTCTCGATCATTGAAGGCTGATACCATATTGGCTATGAAGGGGTGTTGTAATTTTTATAATATTTTTCTCTCATTAATGACATTATCTACACTTTTTTTCATGACTATTTTGGCCTTAGACATTTGTTTCATTGCATAAATATGTCTATTTTTATTGTATTAAACCTTCCATACTTTACCATATCCGCCTTACCCAATAATTTCTACAAAGTTGAAATCATGTTTATAGATCTGTTCATCCTTGCTGTTAAGCTCCATAGAGATTTAATTCATTGAAATGTCCAAAAATGATTTTTTAGTTGGATGATATGCTTTGATCACATTTGCTAAGGATTTCTTAATTTCTTCTTTAGTCTTCTATGCAAGTTTGATCTAAGATTTTTTGACTTCATAACTTTTTTTTTTGCCATCAATTACTGGTTTGATATCTGCTAAAGATGCTTTAGGTGATGTTCTTACACTTTGTTGGATAAATTTGCCATTATTAATGATTCCATTCAGGGAACTAGTTTCTCCCCTACTGAGGGTAGAATTTTGTTGTGCTGTATCTGGATATTTGATTAATTTAATACTTTTAGAAAACCTTGATTATTCTTTTTTAGCGCTATTTTTTTTGGAAAGGTTTTTTTGAGTGATGACTGATATGATAGCCTTTGAGAGGTTTTGTTTGTTGGTAGTAGTTTTTCTTTCCTGAGAGGAGTTTTTGATAAACTGGTTCATAAACTACTGGGTCTTGATTATATTATTAATTTAAATTCTCATGCAAGTTTAATTCAATAATGTTCTTTTCCCAAAATAGATCAACAACTCCACCATTTAAGAATACCTAATTGATGGCTGATACTTGTTATATTTATACTCATTTGGTAGTTTTTCAGTTTATATTAGCTTATGAGTGGCACTATTTTAATCTATTACATTATTGTTTTTGTAAGTCTATAATTGACTTTTTTGATAAATTTTTTGATTGATAAGTTCTATGCTAATTGGAATATTTGATTCTTCGATTGATGCAGAGTCCTAAATACAAATTGCTCCATAATCTTTCCTCTACTTCTGTTAAAGAAACCAAGAATGTTTTAAAGAACATGGAAGCTGAGCTGTCCCGAGAACGGATGGTAGTTGTATCATCAATACTAATAATATAGGAAAATATAGCTTCTTTCCGAAATGCAGAACAACAACATAAAAAAACTGTGGATTAAATACAAGCTGAACTTCATGGATGTATGCTTAAAATCAACACAGAAACTAAAAAACATGTACATATTCAACTTAAAGCTAGAAAGTGCTTGTAGAACTAATATCAATGGTAAAAGGGTAAATGTATAAGGTTGAAAGTCAAAGAAAACATGATGCTGAAATAGTGGCTAACAATCACGACAAAAAAGTCAAAAAAATTGAGTATGATATAGAACAAATCCTACAGAAATACAATGAAGAAGTAGCTAAGATTACCAGGCTTAAGGAACAAGCTAATTCATGTAGGAGTGAAAGAGTTGTTTATTCTAATCTCTTCAAAAAACTAGAAAGTGAACTCAAATACTATGGAGAAAACTACAAAGAAGAATTACTCAGGAACTAAGTCCTTAATATTAAAATTTCTAAACAATCAACCAACCTTCTTAACCCACTTTCACTGCCTACCAATAAATAACCTCCTGAAAACAAATAAACAAGAAGTAAAAATAGAAGATATTTGAGTAGCCAGGTAGAATCTAATGAAAAATAGAATATCTATAACTAAGCTGTCGAAATTTCTCCATTTTTAACTTCTTATAAGGAAGCAACAAATGATCAATTGTTATCTTCCCATAAAAAGAACTCTAAACTTAATATGCAACCTTGGACTCCAGATCTGAATCCTAAAGAAAAATCTCTAGTAGTAATTCCTTTCAAGAGTGTTGCTACTCAAATTGGTGAGTACTAAAGGTAACTCGAAAAAATAAAAATATATGGATGTTTTGATACAGTCGAAGAAATCTGGGATAATCATGGGAACATATCTCATGAGAATTAAGGTTTACTAAATATGATATCCTCAATAGATGAGGAGGTTCAAAACATTAAAAACTAGCATAAAAGGCTAGTTGAGAATAGACAAAGTAAGGCACGGAATGCAACCTTGTTTTCAATGTTTTCAAAACAGCTTTCTTTGATTGGAATTGCCTTAGACGAAGAAGAAGAAAACTTAATTAACGAATAATACATAGAGAATATGAAAACTCTAAAAAAAATAGCTTATCTGTTCAATATATCTCCTGATACATAGAAATAATTTACTAATCCTATTCTTTTTAAGATAGACTGGAACATTGACTCTTTAATTTAATCTGCATTACATTCAAGCAAACATTTTGGCTTGGAAAGAGAGTCTAACAGTGCTGCTGAACCCCCAGTTGATTGTTTATTAGATAAAATGGATAAGTTTATGGATTGTGAGAGGATTCTGGATCGAAGTTCATTGAAAAATTAATATCTCAAGGAATTAAGTAAGGTTAAAAAATCAACTAAGTATAGAAAAGGGTGATTATGCACTTCTATAACATCAATTATATATATTTAAAATAAGTTATACTACGAGAATATTTCAATATCAAATGAATCTCCTTAAGTTAGAACTTGAAGTCTGTCTTGGGAGATTTTTACTTAGTAGTCTACAGTGATACTGTTTATTAAGAGATTCTGTTTTTTTCCTGTCATGTGTAGCTTCCTCAACTGGTACAACATTGAGAGTATTAAGAATTATCTTATGTTTTTGGGAACTTTTACTGCTTTGACCAGACTTACAACTAGTTTGCCTCTTGCCATAATTACCATTTTGCTAAGGCTTACCATTAGTTTTTTGAGGAATTACATGTCCATAATAATCATTGAGGATATTTTATTCCTAAAATAGTTAAGATTGCTTTATTCTATAATATCTACCATTTTCTCTAGACTATAGTTGATTATAGTACTACTGAGGTCTGTTATGAGATATGATATCTTTGCTCGGATATATATGTTGTTTTTAAGGTTTAGAGGGGGATGACTATTTATTTAAGGTGAAGTTTTGGTGGTTAGTTGTGAGTGGATAATTCTTAGGTTAATTATTGACTAAGTTGATTTGAAGGACTTTATCTTGATGACTGAAGGGTATAAATTGCACTTATCGTTATATTAGGGTAACCAAGTCAATAATGAAAGAATCAATAAATTTATCCTTCAAAAATAGTTTTAACACAATCTTCATTAAATAGGCTGCTTACTTAATGATCATTAGCTGGATAAGTTATTTTAAGGGTGAAATTAACCATAATATTTTCATCTAATGGGACGCACCCTACCTTGGAAGTGATTATAAGTTCATTAGTCTTAGCTGACCAAAATTGAAACTCTAGTTCCTGTTGTGATGATAAGGGTTCATTCCAGTTGATAATCCTGAATATCACCATAGAAATACAGTTCATTTTCAAAAAAGAAAATTATAATAACCTTATAACTTACAGAACATAATAGTGGTTAGACATACCCATATTTAAGGAATACCTATATTGTCTTTTTAATAGTCTTTTTGAATTTATAAAACTCTTAAATGGAAACCCCAACTAAATCATAATCAAGGTCTCAGATCAGGGCTAGGGTAAATTCACTACAAAAAAGCAAATTTGATGTATAGTTACCCAAGGTAATATCATGAAAATTAAGGATAGATTAATCGTACCCTCATTCATAACGGTTCCCACGAGTGTTATAAATAATAGAATATAGCAATGGAATTGTTTATTGATAAGATTAAATGGGTGATTGAGGATATTGACTATGAGGGATACAGTGAGGAATAACTAGAAATATAGCATAAAAAATTGAAGAAATAATTAAGGATGCTCAACGAAGAAATAAATAAAGCAGTAATAAAGGTAGCCAAAAACAACAAAAGGGAACAAAGACTTTCTAATCAGTAAATTACCAAGAACATTGAAGTTAAAGATAAAGAAATAGAAAACAACCTTAATATTTTTATTAGGCACAAAAAAGAGTATGCAACTCTCACTAAAAGGATTGCTAATTTGAGTAAAGTAGATAAGGATGCAATTGATGAACAAATCCTCAAAACAAGAGATGGAATCATTGAGTGTCAAGTCCAAATCAAAGAATTAAAATTAAAAAATAAAGAACTAGGACAAGCAATACTAGCAACAGATCCACTCTTAGAAGAACTGAAAAGAATGAATCAGGAACTGGAAGCACAAGAGAAAAAAAGGGAAAAGATCAAACAAAAATCATAAAATACATAAAAAGATCTCAGAAGAAGTTAACAAAAACTAGCATCTGTTATTGATGATGATGAAATTGCCCAAAATTTCCTAGCAGAAGAGAGTGAAAATAATTAAATACAAGAACAAAGTAAGAAACTAACTGCAACATTCCAACATCGATATCAATTATTATAAATTACTAAAAAAAAGATTTAATCAGTGCTTCAGACCAAACAACAAAAGTATCATCATTGCTTAAAGGAGCTAGAGCAAATAATCAACAAATGTAGGGACATTGATTAAAAAATAGATGAACATGAGATCAATAATGTTCATGCTAAAATTCAGTTAGGATCTCTGACTAAATAAGCTAGTACTATATCGTTAGAACTTAAGAGTTACAGGGATGCCTTTTAAACTGTAGAAGATGGAGGATAATTTATTACTGAAATTGCCACTAATGAACAGAAATTAGCTACTACTGACTATTCTCAACTATCATAGAAGTCAAACATTAAAATTAATGAAATTCCTAATATAATCCTATAAAAAACAGAGAAAGTAACAACATAAGTTAATATACAAACAACCATTGAAGAAGGTAACTAAGAAGAACAGCCAGAAGAACCAGAAGAAAAGTCATCCAAAGAATAAACAAGTAGTAAGGGGAAATTTGAACTTACCAAAGAACTAGTCTACAATGAAGACCCTGAGAGAGATTCAGAATCATCAGAAGAAAATGATAAAGAAACAGAGTTCAAACCAGAAAATTCGAACTATTATCAGACTAAGCACCTCAAGGAATAGCAGGAATAGTTAGAAGACTTCAAGGATGAAATTATGTCAAATAAAATCAGCATGGATAAAAAACAGAAGTTCTAAATAGATCTCACTAGTGTAAGGGAAAATTTACAGTCAGTTGAGAAGATTCCATTTTTCACAAAAGATAAGGAATTAAGCTAATTTTTCGATACTAACAGATGATTTTCTCCCAATATTCAACTTAATCATTAAGAGCAACTAGTCAGGAACTATGATGAATAATATTAACTATCAGAAATTACTATCAGAAAAATCTAATTCTGGCTACTTCTGTCTTATTTTAGACTTATATTTTATTACATTTCTCTTATAATGGTCCACCAAGTGATTCAAGTAGACATTCTACTTCATTTTCTCCATTTGTTCCAACTCCAATTCCTAATTCTTTACTCGAAAGCAATTCTTCAAAAATTACATTCGTTAGTTCTCCTGCTTACATAGTCCTTCTAAATTGATAATCTCACCTGTAATTTTCTATTTTTATCGAGAAAGTCTGGACACTAACGATTGGGTTTGACGATGAGTATAAGTAGTACCTTTTTTGATGGGTGTAGAGACATTGTTAGGTGTTTGGAAGCAATTTTGATCAATTTTGAGTCTTGATGTACGATTAAGAGAGAATGTGTCTTGATTATTGGATCGTATGTAGGTTGAAAACTAATTTTTGACTGCTGATAGTTTTTTTTATATTTTTTTGACTTGGTTTTCCATCCTTTAGAATAAGTTACTACGATGTCTTCTTCTGGCTATATTATAGACTGGCTTCATAACTGTTTAATAATAAGTTTATCAATAGTAGAGATAATAACTTAAATACACTATGCTCTCTAAAATATGATTCCATGTCACCAAGAAAGCACTTCTACCGATGCAAAACTGAATATACAAGAATATTCAGGGAAGTATGCAATAAAAAAATTCTGAGTTCCTTAGCTATTTTTGATTAAAAGTTGGCCTTGAATATGAATGATTTAAATATGGCATGTGTGGATCATGAGTCATAATATGCTTGTCTTTTTTCTTGATAATGTTGCATTTTCCTGATGAGTGCTTGGGTCTTTTTCATCTTGGGATCATTAAGGATGCACCTGCGACGGTTCTTGCGAAGTTTCTGATTGACTCCTCTCAGGGATGTGAATCTCTGCCTTTTGGGTTTTTTGATTCCATTTCGATGATTCTTGCTGTTTTGATTTTTGGATGAGTGATTCTTGTCCTTGGACATTTTTATGGTGGTTGATTAATTATTATTATATAAATATTCATTTTAAAAAATAAAATCCATTCATTGAGTTGTGCTATGTTGAACAATGATTTCCTCAAGTTACTAGTTTTTTAAAAAATCAGTAATTGCCCATGGTGTTTAGGTAATTTGAGTAAAGAATTGGTTCTAGACTAAGTTTTACATCTCTATTCAGAAAAGTTTCTCAGTCTCATAGAAATTAACTTTCTTAGAAGGAATAGTTTAAATTAAAAATTAATCATATCTTATTATTTGATTATTGTTGAAATGTCTGAAGAGTCTAAAATTAAAGACATCAGCCAGGCTAAATGGGGACGAAATTAACTTAAAATGGCTGAAGTCGAAATGCCAGGTTTAATGAGTCTAAGAGAAGAGTATGGAGCTAAGAAACCATTTGAAGGAGCAAGAATATCAGGTTCATTACATATGACTATTCAAACAGGAGTCTTAATTGAGACATTACATCATTTAGGTGCCAAGGTTAGATGGTGTAGTTGCAATATATTTTCTACTCAGGATCATGCAGCTGCTGCAATAGTTGAAGCTAAAACTGCTACTGTTTTTGCATGGAAAGGATAATCATGTGAAGAATATTGGAAATTAACTGCTGATTGTTTAACATGGCCTAATGGTGAAGGACCTCATATGATTGTTGATGATGGTGGTGATGCTACTATTCTCTTGATTGAGGGTTTGAACCATGAAAAAACCTACCTATAGACTGGTAAATTGATTGAACCAATCAGAGGTGCCTCTGAAGATGAGTATTTCCTTTATAAGACAATCAATTTATGTCTAGAAAAGGATAAAAATTATTTTTCTAAGTTAACTAAAGATCTTAAAGGAGTTTCTGAATAAACAACTACTGGGGTAGCTCGATTATATAGACTTGAGGAATAAAATAAATTGATTTGTCCATTTATCAATGTCAATGACAGTGTTACTAAGTCCAAGTTTGACAATATCTATGGATGCAAACATTCTTTGATTGATGGTATCAATCGAGCAACTGATGTTATGATAGCTGGGAAGAAAGTCCTTATTAATGGATATGGAGATGTAGGAAAGGGTTGTGCTCAATCTATGAGCGGTGCTGGTGCTAGAGTCTACATTAGTGAAATTGATCCAATTTGTGCCTTACAGGCCTGTATGGAAGGTTTTGAAGTTGTACTTATGAATGATGTAGTTGATAAAATGGACATTTTCATTACAGCTACTGGAAATAAAGGAATTATTAAGGCTTAACACATGTCTAAAATGAAACATAATGCCATCGTAGGAAATATAGGTCATTTTGATAATGAAATAGATCTAGATGGTTTAATCAACTACCCTGGAATTAAAAGGGTTAATATTAAGGCTCAAGTAGATCAATTTTTCTTCCCTGATGAGCATGCTATCATTCTCTTAGCTGAAGGTAATGGTCTATTCATAATATAGGTCGACTATTAAATTTAGGTTGTGCAACAGGACATCCATCTTTTGTGATGTCAGCCTCTTTTACCAATCAAACCATCGCACAATTGGAACTTTGGTAGAATCGAGATTCTGGGAAATATAAAAATGCTGTTTACAGATTACCTAAGATTTTGGATGAAAAGGTTGCCAGACTTCACTTAGGAGCCTTTAATGCCAAATTGACAGTATTAGAGGAGACCCAAGCTAAATACATCCATGTTCCAGTTGAGGGACCATATAAAAAAGAAGATTATAAATATTGATAATATCAATTGAATTTGATCTCTTTAATTGATAATTAATTCTTGAAGATATGTAAGACCCCAAAAAAAAGTAAGAACTTAAACATCATTCTTTGTAATCATTTGTGTATGACCAAATTAAGAGAAGGAATCAAGTTAGTTACTAATGCTTATCGAAACATCCTGAAGTACACTCATTTAATATCAAGTTTGACAAAAGTTCTGCTTCTACTAAAAAATTAATTGAATTGTTTGCTTACAATACCTATCAAGATTATTAGGCTGGCAAAGGCAAGTATCCAACCCTCAACCAAGAACAACTTAACCATCTCAAAGAATTAAGCATATTAACCTTATTTTAAGGGCTACTTACAATCAGTATCAATAAGGCTATGAAAACTGTTAATTGCTCCAAACAGGAATTATATTAGTTACTCATACAAATGACCATTAATGAATTGGTTAAGGTCAAAATTGATTAAGAAAAAGGTATAATTACTATTTATAAGGCCAAAGTGAGAGATTCTGTCAATGTTAATACGAGTGTACTGAAGGCTAAGGTAGAAATAATGTACAATGTATTTTATTCATAGAATTAGCAAAAATGATTCAATAGTCAAAAACATTGAAAAAATAAAAAAATAAATCAAATGATTATGCATATCAAATATATCTTCTGTGGACATTTCCAACTTATACCCATGAAACACCTGGCTGTTGATTCAAGTGATTTCTTTAGAATTTCTAATACTCATGTAGCCTCCAAACATTAAACCTGAAGAGTTCTAGTTAAGACTATCATCCTTCAACAAGAACTTCCTTCAATCCAATATGCCGAAAATTAATAGTGAAAAGATTCTTAGTTCAGTCCAAAAAGAGTATGACAGTTTTATTAATGTAGCAATAGGATAGCAAGTTTAGGTGTTCCCAAACAACTATAACTCCAACATGTTCACCTACTGCAAAAAGCTTAAATTGAGAGACTTTCAATTGAAAATTAATTGCTACAGAAAAAAATCAAACAACAACTAAGTATAGAAGAAACAAAATAACTGATGGAAATTATCTATTTATCACGTGAGGAATAAATTATTAGAAAATGCTAAGTTTACCTGGATAAAATGAGTGAAAGATCTAAAATTAAAACTATCTCCATTCAATAAAGGGAAGCTAGAATTGAAGCCTTAGAGAGGTAACTGAATCAATTAAAAGCTTAACGAGGAAACTATTAAGATAAACATCATATTGAAAGCGAACTTGAAGGAGCAAGACAACAACTCAATGAGCAAAACAATCAAATACTCTAAATTCATCATAGAATTAACTTGATGGCCCCAATTATTACTCAATTAAAAGATGCCATCCAGGTACTAATGGCAAATCCACCTCATTAATAACTAATCAAAGAGCAACTATCAACCCAACTTGAAACTGTATTCCAACAACTTTCCTAAAGTCATGAGATTCGAAACTAGATTGAAGAAAAGCTGTTGGAAGCAGAACAACAAATCATTAATGCTAGACTTGAAATTGAAAGATATTAAAAACAGCATTAACTTCTACGAGAAAATATCTAACAAAAAGATAAAAGCTACTTCTAATTACAACTAAAATATGAATAAAAATAAAGGTAGGCCAAGGAAAGAGAGAGGGAAAAAGAAGCTGAGTTGGAACAGAATGAAAGAAAAATAACAGAACTCAAACAAGAAATTTAAATGGAAAAGTTGAATGCAATAAATTCTAACAATTAACATGAAAGAGTATTTAGTGAACTATAAACCCTCAAACGGGAAGGATATTTAACCTAAGATTTCCAGGAAGAATTTTAAGACACTAAACGAAAGTGTGAAGAAAATCAGAAAAAATTAAAATAAACTAACCAGAATTTTTTGAATATAGCATAAATAATTGGTTCACTTTTTATAGCAATAAACTAATTGATATAAAAAGGGTCAATCAACTCAAAAAAGTACATCTAGCTTGTAGAATAAATGGAAGCAATCATTGGATATTTCCAAAAAACTTTTAATTCAACTAGTCAACTCCATGAAAAATAAACCCATTTTGCTTCAAATTAACCTGTTCCCATTTCTTCCAAGAACATCATACCTACAGGCAGAATTTAAACTAGACAACAGTCAACCCGAATTCAAAAAATACAATAACAATCTTCATAATAGACATCCCGAATTAGATACTTAAATTTTGGGCATTCTCCCATAGTCAATCAACTCTAGAGGAATTCCTCAACCAGTAAGCTCTTTGTTAATAAACCTCCTATTAGGTTTATTTACAATGGTCAAAGATGATCCATTACTCAACTCTATCATTAATATAAATCTTAAATTCAGTTAATTTTCTTGATAGTATTTAATTTAAATTTCTATGACATGAATAACTGTATACATTTTAGATGGATCAAAGCATTAAAGAGGATATCCTGGGCTAAATCAGGAGACTGAAAGAACTTAAACCAATCAAAACACCACTACCCAGAAGGTAGCACAATGTTCATGCCTATTATTAGCATGAAATT
>CASCJZ010000028.1:20849-49940 GCA_949152475.1 Terebella lapidaria
CCCTTGAAGAAGATGTAAGAGAAACTGTCATAAACGATACCAGAAAGTGTCATGTCATAGATAGATCATTTAAATATGAAGTCTAATTCTAAGCCAACTCATAGTTTTGGTTTTGTCAATGCAACTACATCTTCCATACAGGAATACCCTGCCTTCATATCCTCACAGTATTATTTAATACTAAAACTCATCCTGTGGATTATTATATCCGACCTAGATGGTTTAAATATGATACCATTAATCTTGATCAAAAAATTGATGTTGAAGTCAACTCATGTCCCTGGGAAGTTAATGATACCACTAAATTTAGTCGCAAACTGAGCAATTTGGTCACAGGTGATTAGGATATGACAAAAAAGATCATAAATGAAGAAAGAGTACAACAAAGACTAAAGAATATGATTATGGCTGATTTGAATCCCTTACCGAGAAAGCTCAAAAGCAATAAAAATTTAGAGATTTTGCAGTCTAAACTCATGAAACAGTGAGATGTCTCCTACTTGAACTGATAATGAAAATTAAGAATGTTATATTTAAGAATTTATAAGGTATTTAATATACTGGCTAATTTTTCAAGTATTGCCTTTCCAAAATAAGCTACTAAACTAACTAACCCACTATATAACAAATAGTTAACTTATTAATGCTGGTTAAATTGATCAATTCCTTTTCATTCTGGTTTCCCTGTCCAATACCCCAAATGTAAACCTGCTCATCTCACATAGCTCTTCAATATTCATTTTTCCTCTTTTCTCTCTAATCCCAAAGTCATGATTTTAACTGTGTAATGAAACTATTCATCAATTTTATCCGACAAGAATTTTTTAGCAATTTCTGTTGTGATGGTCATATCATGATGGGGCCAAATAATTCCCACTTTCCTGAGCATATTTCTCAAATTAACCAAGCCTTCTAACAGCAGTTTAGATAGTTTTTCTTTAATATTTGAGATTTTATAGTATTCCCTAGCTCCTAGATCTAATTGAATTGCTCTGCAGATATCCTTGTAGTTATTACCATTTTCTTCATAGAGTTCAGTTAATTTTTTAAGTTCTTTCTTAGTCCACTTAACATTTCTATCTGCAAGACCAGTAATTTTAACTTCTTCATTTTCCATTCTCATTTTAGCAATTTTTCTAACTGATTTAAAGAGACTATATATTTCACTAATGATTTATGCTTTGATTTTCTGTTTGTTTTCAATAAGCTAGTACATATAGATTAGTCTATCAGCCATTTTTTTTTCTTAATCTAGTTCAGGGTGTCTGTTGAAGTTTCGAATAAGGCACCAGAGTACCTAAGGTCTTTCTTCCCGACTAATAGGTTTATATTTGATTTGTTTATGCTAAAGAATACCTTCAAAGTGCCTTTAGTAACTTCTTATATAGCTTCTACAAAAAGAATTTAATATACTCAACATTGTTAAAACATCTAAATTATATCTTATTTACGTTCTATTCATATCCTGTGCCACTTTACAGTATTCATATCTTAAAGCACTAAGAGATAGGAATAACTCTTTAATCTATTCATGGGGTTGGGACTATATGTTGGACCAACTCAGTCCACCTGGATTTACATTCTGTAGGTGATACCCTGGTTCCAATAGCTTTTTTAATAGTAGTAGCAATGATTTTCCAGGAGTGAGTATAACCCTATCCCATTAGTCTCATCAACATGGTATCTTCCTAAAATGACTCACTAATTTACTTTTTTGGTGAATTTATGGTGTTGTTGTTTTTTCTTGATAAATTCTTGAGATTCTGAAGCTTCTTCTTTAATTGTACTGTACATACTTAATATACTAGTTATTGGAACCGGTTTTTTACAGGTTTAAATAAATTTTATTTAATCAAAGTATACTTACTTGTATTTCATAATTGTAGTAATGCTAAGTGGAATATCATTCAAGGCTAACACATTGAAAAAGGATAAAATTGATCATGATCAACTTGGGTATTAAACAGGAATTGTTTCAAACATATTTTATCCTAATGAGTGCTAAAATGCTAGATGTGTATCTCTTGCGTGAATAATAAGAAGCCTATTATTGAAGGATTTAATAGATGGATCATTTTAATGCTCTATCAGGTCATTTAACAATTGATTATATCTAATTATATCAAATAATTTAGCATATGAATCGGCTTGCTTTAATTTCCTCACAAATAGCTAACACCAAACTTACAAAAGTCATCTTAAGAAAGTAAGGAGTAATTGGAATCATATCCTTGAATAGTCCCAAATAATTGAATTGTCTGTCATCTGATATGCAAAAACAAATTTCTCAAGCTCTACACTAACACTACTATGATCCATAAGTGAAGGTTATTATCATTCATAGTACCCCACAATAAAATATTTTGTGCAGGAGCAGATATCAAAGAATTTGCTAAACATGATTTTTTAGTACTATCTGCAGCATGAACTCTTTAATATCATTGAAGATGGTTTCCAAGGAGTAAAAAAACCATTATTGGTGCTGTAAATGGAAAGGCCTTAGGAGGTGGGTTTGAATTAGCTTTATTATGTGACATTATAGTATGTTCTTCTAATGCTTATTTTGGTCTGCCTTAAATCAATCTAGGGCTGATACCAGGAATCGGTGGAACTCAAAGGTTTGCTAAAATTGTTGGGGAAAAAATAGCTATGAAATGTGTTTTAACTGGTGAAGGTATATCTGGAGATAAAGCTTCCTAATTGGGGCTAGCTTAGTTGGTACCTGTTGAAGGTTTTGATGAGCATGTCATAAAACTAGCTAAATTAATCAGTGATAAATCAATGTCAGCTATCATAGCAGCTAAAAGATCAGTAAAACAATCATCAGATACTAATCTATCCCAAGGGTTAGCCTACTAAAGAGCAAGTTTTTACCCATTAATGGCAACTCGTGGGGCTAAGGAAGGTATAACTGCCTTTATCAATAAGAGAAAAACCTAATTTCGATGGAATTTGATAATCTTAGTTAAAAATAAATTCTTAATCAAATATTTTTGTGGAATTTAATAAGGAATAAAAGATCACATATGTTAAGAGAATCTCCTGTAATCCAAGTTCTGAGGCTGTTTTTTCATTTCTTTTTTGACACTATCAGAAGTAGGCTGAATTTTTGGTTCTGTAAGCTGAGCTTATTCTTAGCCATTTAGCTTTATATTTTGAACTGTTTGATTATTTCATCTTGCCTTTTCAATTCAGTGTCTTGATATCGAATGACCTCCTCGTAATATTCAATTTAAGTGCCATTCTAACTTATTTTATTCTCTAAGAATGAGACATAATTGTTGATTCCTTCATATAATCTTTTTAACCTTATACCTTCAAGCCATTATTTCTATGAGATACTACATTGAGTAGCATGATCAACAGTTTCTTTTTTTTGTTGATTTTTAATTCTGCTGATCTTATTGATTATTTCATGGAGCAATTCCTTCTTAACTCCATGCTATTTTTATCTTAGGTTCTTCTTGACCAATGCTTCACTTTCTATAGAAATTTGCTTTGACCTTTTCATATTAGTTTTTGAATATTTTGGGGACCAGGGTGGATATTTTGATAAACTATTTTGGCTTTAAGATTTTGATTGGCTTATTCTTCTGATTTAATTCTTAGTTTCATGGTTTTTGTTTGGGGCTTTGGTTAGTAAATAGGAAGTTGTTTTCATATTTGTTCTCCCGTTCAGTAATTATTGTATTTGATAATACTAATTCAGATTTATAAGCAATATTTGCTAAATTCATGAAATCAGTTGATACAATCTGAGCAATCTAAATATACAGGGACTATCATTTATTAAAAACAATTTTACGTTAATCTTCAGGTTTAGTTTGTTCTTTTGGGGCGTAAATTCTCAATAATAGGAGTAGTACCCATTAATCTTCCACCCCTGAAATCTTTAGGACTTGTAACATCTTCACCAACCAAGAATTATATTCATTATATCAAATTTACTTTAATTTAGCATTGAACTAATTGTAAGCCATCCATTCCTAATCGAATTATTAAGACCAAATAATTCAATTTTCTTCCTACCTAAACAGAATCTCTCCATAATATCATAGATTTATGTTGGTTTTGCTAATGAGCCCAACTATGGTTCCTCAGTCACAATAACATCAATATCAATGTTAGGATGAATGAAAGTATGTTCAGATGCTTTTTTAGTATCTCCCTTAATCCGACCAGACAATGCTCTTTAACTCTAATAAATACCCCATTATCTTGATTGTACTCTTTGTTTCCCTTCGGAGTCAAATTAGTTTTAAAACCCATGTAATATCTTAACATCTTTTATAGCCCCATTTCTTGAATAAGTCTCTTCCATCGTCTAAATGTTCAGGACCCTACCCACAAAAACATAAAAGAAGGATTATCAGCAATTCTATCAATATTTAAGTTACTCAATTATTCAAGATTCCATGCTATATCATCAACTAAAGATTACCTTTATAGTATTCTGGTCTTTCGTGAAATTTATGTAGATTTCTAGCTCTAATTTCATATTCAGGCCATGGAGGATCCCAATAGATCAAATCAAATTTACCTAGTTTTTCTAAATCATAGGTATGAAGATCTGTCTTAACATAAACAGGTGGATGATTCCTTTGTTTGATCCAATTGTTTTTTTCTTGTATAAGTTGACTAGTTTTAGGGTATTTATTGTATCGAAGAGCAGGATCTACGTTTTTAATGAGAAATTTTGTGGTCTTTATCCAGTTTTAACAAATCTAGTACTAAAATTAGTTCATTATGTAATCCACTATCTTCTTGGTTTATCTCCTCCATTTGATATTAAATTAAATTGAAAATCTTATAATCAAGCTGCTACTTAAGCTTTAATTAAAATTTAAATCAATCTAATATGGAAATATCGGACTCAGAAACCAAATTGTACTTTACTACTAAATGCTTTGATACATGTATTGAATCATTCAAACATAAACTATGACCCCAATTGAAAAAGAATGTTATAGGCAATGCCTTAAAAATTTAAGAGCCTTCCATCTTGAATACACTAATGAAGAACTAAATATGAACAGTTTAGTGCTGAAACTCCTGAGGCCAAGTCTTCCTGATATGTCTATCAATATTATCTCTATTGATAACAATACTGATATGCTTATTCTTTTAATTCAGCTTATTATATGATCAAGAACAACCTAAATCTTTGGACTTATCTCTTTAAGAGCCGTTTACTCTTCTCAATAACTAAAGCTTAATTTGATTCAATAGCTCAACAATATCATAGTCAGCCACAACTCCTAATTATTCAAGATCATGTTGATAAATCCAATATTTACTCTTTTTGAGGCATATGGTATCATCAAAAAAGCTCCGTATAATCATGATGTTTATACTATATTGAGAAGAAATTTTCATCAACTACTCCACAAAGTGATAATCTACGTCTTCTTGGCGCTAATGTTCAAATAGCAATGTCTAAATATCATGAGAAAAATTAATCATTAGAGTAAGCTCGTTTATGTTTGCTTAAGGGTCTAGAAATTTTAGAATATAGTATGATACCTCCTCTTTTACTTTATTACCAAATTTATAGAAAACTTGGATTATTACTGATTAAGATTGGGAACTTGATGAAGCAAAGGATGTACTCATAGAAAGTGTAGAAACTATATCTAATTTTATCAATGCAAGTGATGATGTAGTCAAGGAATTTACCCCTTAGCAAGCTATCTCCTATGTCTAACTAGCAAAATTAGATAAAGAAAGAGAACAATAGTGGTATTAACTAGCTTTTAATGAATGGGAAGATATTGGAAGAAGCAAATATAAACTCCAACAATATATTGATACTGTTTGCAACAAAATCCGGATCCTAAAAAAAGACAATCAAACTAAAAATGCAACTAAATATACAATAGAACAAAAGACACTAGTTGATCAATAATTCCACTTCCAAATTGATTAAGGCACTCAAATAGTGATATTTTAATAAGCTAGTTAAGTATAAATATTATTTAATAATGTTGGAAAACAAAGAAGGAGAAACTCCTATGAGGAATGTCTGTAAAGTTACCTTTAAAAATGGTAATAGTATCACTCTTAGGAGTAATTTCGATAGTGGGAATATGGGGAAAGTAGAACTAGGTATTAACAATATGATTCTGATAACCCCAGCTTATGATTGTTCTGGTACTGGTATTTAAAGCTTTGCTAAGGGATGGTTCTATTTTGGAGTTAAAGGAATTCCTCTTCATGGTAAGCAAAAATTTGTGATTAAAAAAATGCATCAATTAAGTTCTCAAGTAAACCATATTAATATTCAGTCAAAATTTTCTTAATATTTTAAGCCTGTTTTTCATTATAATGGTGAAGAATGGTTAAGAGTTTAAAATTCCATGACTTTTGTAATGTACTATATTAAACTATGAAGACTAAGGAAGATGATACCTAATTACATTTTTAATTTAGATTAGAAAAAAATCTTGAAGTTTTTTTTGCATATTCTTATCCTTTCAGTTTTGAAGAATGTGAGAAAATGCTGAAGAATATGGTTTTATAAGCAAAAAATCATAAAAATATATACTATAAAGACTAAGTAGTCATAAGATCACCATTATCCAGACCAATTCACTTGTTAACAATCAGTTCTCAAGATCATAAAGAAACTTTCAAAGAATCAATCATTGATTAAAGGCTCTTTGAGGGAAAAGCAACATCAAGATCTAATAAATTCAATTCAATGAAAAAAATCATCATGATCACAGCTAGAGTACATCCAGGAGAAACTCCTTCTAGTCATACTCTAGTTGGATTTGTTGAAATTTTTACTATCTAAAGATGTTCGAGCCTATTTGTTAAGGAAACATTATGTATTTAAGATAATTCCAATGCTTAATCCTGATGGTGTCTATCATGGACATTATCGAATGGATATTTTTAACCAAAATTTAAATCGTTATTACTTACACCCAGAATTTTATAAGCAACCTTCAGCTTTTGCTGTTAGATCCTTAGGTTAATACTATAAACTTTAAGATAGACTAGCTTTTTATATAGATTTACATGCTCATCCACAAAAGAAAGGTAATTTCATATATGGTAACTCTCTTTAAACCCATGTATAACAAGTAGAAACCCAGGCATTTGCTAAGATTCTATCACTTAACTGTATTGAATTTGATTATGATAACAGTTCATTTGCTAAGAAAGAGATGACATCTAAGGATAAGAATGATGAACTTACCAAAGAAGGATGTGGGAGAGTAGTTTTTAATAAATGTTTAAATCAGATTTATGCCTACACCCTTTAATGTGGATATACCATGAGTACCTATTTGAATGAGATTGAGAATATTTCTAATGTGCATCGTAAAATCGAGTAATTATAATAATATGATAGAAAACATGGCATAATTCAAGACTAAATAGATAATATAAAATCAAACTATTATAACAAAAAAATAGTCTATTTTACCCCTAAAACCTATGAAAATCTGGGAAAGAATGTTTGTATCAGTATATTGGATTTGTTTGGTAAGAATCCATTCTCAAGAATAACCCTCACTGAATTTAAGGATTCAGTAGGTTTGAAAAAGTAAATCAGTAATCAAATTAACAAACAAAATAAGGATTATAAAATATACTCTAAGAGTATCCTCCCTAATTCTAAACCCAATTAATTGAACAAATTGGTTGAAGTATCTCGAAAATCTGATGTTGTTAAAATGAAATCTATCCACTAAAAACAACCTGATCATGAAATTCAAGCAACTAAAATCAGAACAAGAATCAACAAGACAAGGAATAAAACCTTACCAAGAATGAAAGGAGTCCTTAAGTGAATGATTCAAATAATATAGTAATTCTTACAAAAATCTTATTTAATGAATTTAAATCATTCCTCAATGGGAAACTCAAAATCTGCTTCTGTTTTATAATGAATATCAGCCTAAATTTTAATAATTATCTTACTAATTCGTATTTTTGACCCATTTGGCGGAAGAAATTCCCACATAAATGGAAAGCCATTTCAAATGTTACATTAGTATTCTAGTCCTTCAAACATTTCAATATCCATCTAGGTAGCTTCTCAAATCTACTTGGTTTTTTAAAACGAGCATCAGCTAAAATCATTAAACCATAATCTGTCTTTTTTCTCATGACCCTTCCCAAACATTGAGCGCATTGCCTCATAGTATCAAATTCAAAAAATTCATTTTTATCTTTGATTTGTTTTGATTATATCATAAATCTTATCCTTTCGAGTAAGACTGGATCAAGAGAATTTTGGACAGGAAATCCCATCATAATTACACATCTACCATATTGTTCTTAAAAATCAACACCTTCTGCTATTTTACCTCTAGCAATAGCTAAGAATATTGCACTTCGACCAATATCACAAACATGTCTAAATTGATGAACACTTTTTTATGTTTCTCGAGGATCTTTTTTTTCAATAAAAACATAGCTATTTTGAAGAAGATCATCAATAATTCCTAACTCTAACCATTATTTCAACAGGTGTTACATATACATATAAGAAGGGAAAAAACATAGAATTCCATCAGGAACCAGTGTACTCAAAGTTAACAAGAGATCACCATAATTTCTAGCAACATTTTTTTAACTACGCAGTTTATATTCTGAACTCAAAGGTTCCTGGTTCCAAGTTGTACTTAGAATCATTGGACAAATAGGATTTCTATCTAACTCAATATCTATAGATTTCACAATAATAGGATTGAAGTTTAAAATCTTAGGATAAAGATCAATAGGACTAATAGTTCCTGAAGTCAGTATCACAGAAGGAAAGGCTTTCCAAATTGGTTGCATGGAAAGTGAACAATCTAAGCATGCTAATGTCATTAAGGGTTATGCTATATTACCATCCATGGATTAGGCTGGTAAACTAACTTAAACCCACGTTTATACAGGAAGATCAATTCACAGAAAAATGTGAGTAGGGATAAACTTTTTAAATCCTCAACTTCTACAACTTCCAATGCTATCATGATTTGTGATAGTTTTTAATGAATGAGTTTAAAGAAGGTTGTCTATAAATTAGTATTAACCTCAAATTCTTTCCTAAACTCAGGATTATCATAAAAACGAACTATTTTTTCTTTGAGTTTATTTCTTAAGAATTGAATGACAATTTTGAGTGAACTTAAGTACATTTGACTATTCATGATACCATCTGGTATGTATTGCTTCCTGATATTTAGGTCACATTTTCAAAAGATAGTTTATCTTGGTACTTTTTCATTAGATTTTTAGCCTATTCCTAATATTTTTGGGTGGTAGTATTGATCACTTTATTTAGTTTATTTTCAAGGACTTTAATGTTGTTTTAGGCAGAGTTCAGCAAATTCTTGTTGATCTTAACAGTATAGGGATTCAATACAAACATCATCAATATTATGAGCCTCATCAAATACCACTATGGTTTCCTTTGATAGGTCTTTGAGGAAATTAGGAGCAATCTGTGGATCTATCAAATAGAGGTAATTAAATACAACTATATCTGCTAATGAAAGTCCTTAACGAGCCAAATAATATGGACATTTTATTTTAGACTTCCCAAAGCTTCTCAAATCTTCCATTGTGAAAACTTGATGACCATCTACTCTCTCAATAATTTCCTTGGAACTTTTAAGATTTTCATAATATGGACATTCTTAGATATCTTCTTCATTAGATGTAACTTTCTTAGCTCTAACCCAATCTGCTGTTCTTTTCTTACATTCTCCTTCAACTTTCTCTTTCTTCCGCCATTAATCAATATCACCATGTACACATAGGTTCTTTTTAGCAGTTAAGCCTAAACATAAAAAGTTTTTAGATTTAGGTTCTGCTTCTTTGCGCCTTTTTAAAAGTTTTTTAATTTCTTTAAGAGTTTTTTCCATTTCTACTACTGTTCTAGTACAATAGATAAGTCTTTTGTATTTATCCCGATGTGCTAAATAGGAAGTCAATAGTGCCAAGAGACATATTGTTTTGCCTGTTCCGGTAGGCATTTATAAAATAGCATGCCCTGTTGAGTCTAGTGTTCTTTTGAGGAGGGTCATGTATTCTATTTGTTCATTGAAGGCTAGTGAGTAAGGGAAAATTACCTGGAGATCTTAGATGAGTATTTTCATCAAATTTAATTACAATAGAGTAATTAATTGAAAATGTAATTATCTTACTGTTTAAAAATTGATAAGCCTTAGCCAATGATATTTAACATATTCTCTTCATTCACCTTGATGACATTTTGAATAAATCACATTGTTGTTATACTTTTAATACACTTATCTGCTATTGATTTCTTCTCATAAATGTTGTTGCTAAAGATATATTAATTCTAAATAAATGTAAGAGGTTATTGATGAACAACCTTTTTTTGACTTCTATGCTCTGGGAATAAAATTGCCGAGGTACTTTGCTGTACTGAAAACTGTGTTAACTCAGCAGCATTATGCCGGGTTACAGAATGTAGTTGTCTTAGTGATGAGCATAATAAATGTTCTTTTATCTTGAAGGATGAGTTTATTAAAAATGTTCAAAGCAAGAAAATCAATACTCAACTATATGAATAAAACTATGATGAAGTTTAAAGGATATATAGATATGCTATAGAGAAATTATCCTATGAAGAGGAAAAAATTAGAGTGGCTAGGTAAAGAATAGGTCTTAGTGAAGAAGAAAACCATATATTAGACTTGATGGAAGAAAACAAAACAGAAGAAATCACAGGGCATTTAGTACATAAAGTAAGACCTATGTCTACCTTGTGAACAAAAAAATATTGAAAATCTATAAGTTATTAAATATTTTTGGCTTCAACATGAGAAATAGTTTGATGAGATGTTTTATAAACTCAAGCAAACAGTTCTTAAGAGTAATGATCAGTAATTTACTCTGAAAATTGAAGAACAACGAAGAAAAGATAAAAATAGATATAAAAAAATCATTTCAGAAATACAAGAAAAACATTTCTAAAATTCTAAACTCTTAGAATTGAATTTAAACTTTGATCTACCTCACAATAACTTTACTGTTACCAAAAAATAAATCTCACATGACAAGTTAAGTTATAATATGCTAACCAGTAAGAAACCTCTCCCCAAAGTCGGAAAATATCATTTCTCCTTTAAAATCATTGAAGTTGAATATGGTGATATTTTCTTTGGAATAGTCAGTTAAAAAAGTATTTATTAACAATGGGATTTAAATGAAAATGCTATTAGCTATAATATAGGGGATGGGTATATTGGGAAAGGAGATGGGTGGTTCAAGACTGGTACCAGTGCAGCAGCAGGAGATACTGTCCATGTGTTTTTGAATTGGGAAAATCATATAATTTCCTGGCTGAAAAATAATACAATCCTTGCTTCAGCTAAAATAGGAAAGCATTTTATTGAGAATAAAGTGTATGCCAATCTAGTAATGAAGTGGGATAGATCAAAAGTAGCATTAATATGATTGATGATTAATTCTGGAATATATATGAATAATCATCAGCTGACAACTCAGCTTTCAGAATGCACACTGACTTAACAGTAGTACATGGCATGACGTGAGAAATGTTGGTCATGTTAGCTTCCACTTTACCCCCGGATAGAGACTACTAGAAGTAGTGGTGGATGATGTCATGACCTTCTCTGAGTTTTCTTGCCTTGATGGACCTTCCCTGGTTAGTTAACTTATGAATTTAAAAACTTAAAAAATTAATATCAATTCTGGAATATATAAACAACTCATATAAGTAATAATGAATTGAACAAGATCATAACTATACTCCTGTAAAAAGATACTAATCTTTAACTTTTTCCTTGTTCCTACTCTTTTCATATTCCCAACATCTGAACAGAAGCATATCAGATTAAAATGCTTCTAAAGATTAATCAAGTATTAACACGGGTAATATTTAATTGTACATTTGCTGTAATCTATCATTATTTATACAATAAATATTGGCCAATGTAACTTTTTCTGACAACTTAGGAAATTCCTAATTTAACCAGTTGATCATGGGAAGAAACCCAAAAAACTCTACAATATGATTCACACTCCTAACAACCAGTTCATTCATGCAGTATTATTAATCAATCAAGATAGAATCTACTCCCAAATCTGAAAGTTTTTTGTGATCACTGCTAAAAGGATATCACTAATTTTATCAAAATTCAAGCCAATTATTACCAGGATTATTGTGTTGGATGTTTTGGTAGACTACAATCATTTCCTTCTGAATATTATATCTATATCAATCTAAGGAAGCACCATTTATTGAACAATGGTTGGAATGTACATGAAGAACTACTATTTATGGAGTTATTGTGGAAGTATGTTGTTAGTCTATTTGCAGATGGGGTTATGATAACTGGAGAACTATCTCCTAAATAATGGAGTACTTTGGATACCAACATAACTAAAATTAACTAAAATTGCATTATAATGAGCACTATTTTCTACCAACTAAAAAAGTAGTTTTCTGACTATATAGCCCTCCTTGGTGTAGAGATAGTTAGAAATTGCCAATAGCTCAACTATTATACCTGAATCTACAAAGGATTTGTAGAAAGGTTTAGCACAAATTGGCTAGAATTACCCATATTTGACTAAAATTAAATACAATTGGAAAAGACAGGAATTTCCCATTAACTATGATTACTCTGCTTAATTCTTGCTAGCTGACCTGTAATTCTCTTAAGAAGACACTTAAGAGGAATTTGACATCAAAATGAAAATAATTGAGTAGTACAATTAAAGATTGTATTAAAGGAGAATGGTAGAAGCTTTTACTCTCTAACATCGACTTTTAGATCAAGAATATCAGCAAGAAGTTTAAATTAATTATTCTTAAGAGCAAAGTGAAGCAGCTGTAGTCCTACAACCTTTCCTTAGGTTTCAAACACTTAATTAATATCAGTAATTGGTGGAAAATATGGGAATGGTCAACAAACTAAAATCACTTATATCTTGTTTCAGAACCCATGAAAATTAATACGAATTGTAGACTCTCATGGAATTAGCGGCACAAATCAAAAATTAGCAAAAGAAAATTGAAGTAGAATCAAGAGTCATATCTCTAAATAAGTAATCTCCTAAAGACTAGGAATCATTAATTTAAAGAAATAGACTACTCCAAGAACAACTTTAAATATCATTTGAGTAGTTTTAGATTATTAAGCAAAATGCACATAAAATTATCCATCCTGGTAGGACTGTTAATGTTGGTAATTATCTACTGAAAGCACTCAAAAGAAGGTGTTGATAGTACATATGGTGAATATTAGAAATGTCATTCAATATGAATTTATTATTTCAGGGGTAAAATTAGATGGCTTCATAATTCCTCAGGAACCATTTTTATATCTACATCAACTTGAACCTTATCATTTTTAATTGATTCATCTGCCTGAGTCCATGAATATTGTGTGTTGCTTTTGAGCCACTCAATGATTCCATTTGGGTAAATTTTGCCTGTATATGGTATTGGTCCCTTTTTCTTATTGCGTGGCCAGAACTGAAAAGTAGGAATTGGTCCACTATTTATTCCTTAGAAATCATTCTTTAATGTATTTGCTGTTGCTATTATTATATTAGGATTATTTGTTAGTTGTTCAGCTGCATTTTTTAAAAGCTAATTCATAGGTTTACAGTGTTTACAATTTTCTAAGTGAAACATAATCAAAAACTCTTTTTTAGACTGTAATACCATTGAATTAAAATTATTAGCTACTATTATTTTTACTGGACTATCACTTAATTCAGGTATGGGTTCAGATTTAAAAAATTTTTACACCATACCACTTTTTACTCCTTTAATGAAAGATTAAAGACTATTTTTATTAATTTTTGAACTATTGTACAAGTACTTATTCTTATTAGCATCAAAAAAAAGGGTGAAAGGTATTGGTAAAGAATTTACACCCCAAAACATCAACACCTTCTTGGATAAGGCAAAACTACCCACGTTTAAGTAACTTAGAGTAATATTTTTAGCTAAGGGACTTTAGCAAAGGTCTTGAAGAGACTATGAGTATTGATTAACTTAATTATTAAGATCAGTCACAAGAACTAGAGTTTAGCCTTATGACAGCATAATTCTTTTCATGATAGTTTCATTAAAGGGAACTATTTCTGAGTAACTAAAAAATAAACACCAACAAGTTAAGAAGATCAAATATTTCACCATGAACATTAATAAATTATCAAATATCCAATTATAAAAGTCAATCAATTAAGATTAATATATATCATGCCTGTTTTTTCTACTTACTGACTGAATTTTTTAGGTAATTAGGGAGGTACCCAACTGTTGAATACATTTCTGTTTGCATAGCCTTATATACTCTTTAAGGTTCTTTTTCCTTCCACCTATTTTCCTTAACAAACTTGTGGTACTCACCTTCTGGACTTTTAACATCATAATATCCTGGACCCAATTCTTATTTTGGAATTTATTTACAATAATTCATTGTACTCTTAGAAAAAGCAAATTTTGGAGGATCTCTACTTACATAATCCAATGATGGATTGTATTTATAAAAATTATCAGATACATTAAGCTTACCCTTTTGTTTGATTTTTTGCCCTATATATCCTCCCCCTGATTTTTTTATTAAATTTTCCCTCATTTCATAAGTACCAGGACCTGGTGTTTGTAAAGTATTCTCATTTTGATTGACCTATAGACTCATACCTAGTGTAACTCCAGCTGTTTCATTGATATTATCTGGAAATCTAGTTGGATTGTATGAAAAAGGAGATGGAGAATCATTTTTTTCTAAACCTTCTGATTTTTGTTTGTTTAAGTTAAACCTTGCTCCTAGCTTGGATTTATTATCAGGAATATCATAAGAGCCAGGACCAGTATTAAATACTTCCGACTTACCTTCAGGTATTCTACCTTTAATCTTACAAGAACGAGAATTATTAATATTCTTAGGATTATATTCTCCAGGTCCTAAATTGATCTAAGAATCTTGTTTAAATTATTTTTTTTCTTTAGGAAAACTCCATTTAGTCGAAATTGTTGATGTTTTATCACTATGATAAGCACCAGGGCCTGGTATTGCTTCATTACTATTATAGATTCCATTTCGGCTTCCAAATCCAAATCCACGACAAGTATTTTTACTAAATAAGGAATAATTTACACTTTATTAGCTTTTTTAAAGTCATAGATATGATTAGTATCATAAATAGGTCCAGGAGATGTTTATCTTACTGCCTCTTCAGTACGAGACCCAAAAACAGATCCACTTTTCGTATTTAAAGATGAGGGTAAATTAAGGAGTCCAAGCGGTGAAGATTTATCAGTATAATTTTTATACTTATCAGTGGTCTTCAGATCTTTGTTTTTAGTTTTTTTATTAAGTTTCTTCTATGCTAGTAACTGATAGTACATTTGGAGCTATGACTTCATAAGAACCAGGAGCAGGATTTTTATTTAAGGCTTCAAAACAGCTACCATGTTATATTTTTGGTTTCAATCTGTTATTAATTTTAAAATATTACGTCCATTGAGGGAGAGATGAGTTTTCTTTATTAGAATTGTAGGTTCCTGGGCCTAGAGAACTATCTACATTTTCTATTTTAGCTGTAATAAATGTATAGAATACTCCTAAGGCTGCCAGTGATGCTAGCAGTCCCATAGAAATGGTGCTTCATGCTATAGAAGATATTATTTATAATAGAGAGTTGTATTTTTCTATACAGTATTATTTAAAAACTAACAAATAGCAGAAAGATCAGAAGGAAATGCAAGATTAAGATGTAAAGACAACAAGTATGCTGATACTCTTTAACTAGAGTTGCTAATTGTCCAAGAAGCTTAATGAACCGCTTACAGCATATAATTAGATTATTGTCTTTGACAATATAATAGATAATGGGTAAAGCTAAACTGCTATATTAACACCTAAAGTCTCTCTAATATTTCCATAAAATAGAGACATTCAGTCTAATCATCTTTACATTCTGCACAGGCTATGGAATCATCAGTTTTTTTCTTCAAAAAGACAAAAGAAATAAAAATAGAATCACTATAGACATGAGCTGCCCTATCTGCAAAAACATAGGAGATATAATGATTGGTAATCCCTGTAAGCATGCTATCAGTTGTGAGTAATGCTTGAAAGAACTCAATAATAAGTGTTCTAGGTGCTATAAGGAAATTTAAGATTGTTATAAAATTTATTTGTGATATTTTAATCAAAATTGTATCTAGCAAATATTAAAGGTAATAGATCATTGTTCCTAAGGGTATCATAATTTCGACTTTTTTCAATGCTCACACTTACCAGAGGCATTTAGTGTGAAAATCTCATCAAAAGGCCTCCAAAATGACCCCTTGGAACCCAGTCTCAATCAAGCTCAGCATGATGTTTTAATATATTCCTCTCCTGAAGACTTAGATATTTTTAGTTAGGTAAAGTTCTCAGCACTAGTAGGATGAATACCAATGGTTGAGTCAAGCTGTTCCTTAGTAATTCCTACTCTCAAAGCAGCTGCAAATCCCTGCATAATTTCACCAGCATTAGGACCAGTGTAGTGAATACCAACAACCTTGTTATCAGGAGTATGAACAATTACTTTCATATATGACATAATTTGATTATTGTTTCCATCATCATCATATTTGTCTAGAATGCTCTCTTATAAAGGAGTAAATTTCAGATGATAAACTTCTATATTTTCGGGTTTAAGAGTTTCAGATGCCTTTTCCTCGCTTAATCCACAAACACTGTATTATAAAGGACTAAATATAGTAGTTGGAAAATTGTCCAGGCTGATACTGGTAAGATTTTTATGGTAATTAGTCTTACCTATTTCATTAGCTATTCTCTTAGCCAAACAAGTACCTACTTTTACTACAGTTCCAGTTAATTAGGGGACTCCATAAACTACATCACCAATAGCATAAATATTTGAGTTATCAGTAGCTTCTAATGATTCATTTAATGTGATAATTTTCTTATTTTTATGCATTTTTACTCCAACCTTTCCAAGATTCAACAAATCAGTAGTAGCCTCTCTTCCAACTGCTAATAATACAGTATCAAATTTATCATTAGATTTTTACATACTCTGTTGATTCTAAATAGCTACTGCAATTTTTTAGTCTATGGAGGTTAAATTAGTTGGTAGAGATGTTGGTATGATATTAACACCCCTTTTATGTAGGTCTGTAAGGATTTCCTTCACCATATCTCTATCAAAACTTCTTAAATAATCACCTCTAGTCATTATTGATACTGAATAACCTAATCCATTAAGCATACCAGCTAGTTCTACTGCTACATATCCTCCACCCACAATTAAAGTTTTATTAGGTGCTGATTCTTTAAAGAAAATATCATCACTAGTAAGAGCTAATGATGAACCTTCAATAGGAAGATAAGATGGTCTTGTTCCAGTAGAAATGATGAATTTTTTGGCTTGAATATATTTAACTGGTGATTATTCAGGTACCTAGTCAGTAGTGACATAGTTTCTGATGACCGAAGGATTCTTTGAACATAATAAGGTTTTATCATCAAAAAAAGTTGCTAAAGAGTTTAAGTAGGTAACATTAGGGAGCTTGTTGATGGTAGATATATATCCAAAGTTTAGGGATTTTATATATGATTCAATATTAGATCTAAAGACTTACCATTCAAAGTATTGTTTAATATTATGATCTCTTGCATTGAGATTATCAGGTAGAATCCATCCATAATCTTTAGCATTAAGGAAAGATTCAGAGTAATTAGCAGCCTGATGCATGAGTTTTTTAGGGATACAACCAACATTAACACATGTACCACCTAAACCCCATTTAGTCTTATGAGGACTAGGCTCAACATAATCAATTATCAAGACACTGAGTCCATTCTTGCTCGCTTCAAATGCAGCAGAAAGACCTCCTGATCCACCTCCAATAACTGCTATATCATATTAGGTAGTAGATAGTTCAACTTAGGCAGTCTTCGCATTGAGAATCGTATACTTAATGGTTGTAGTTACAGCTTGATGGAAAAATTAGGATATTTTCCTGCCAAGCATAATTATAATTGATTGTAACTTTATCAAGCAATTATCATTAAACATTCCATAATTTATGATACAAACATTCATACTTATGAATTCATTAAACTATTATCGATTTTAACTGTCTATCTATTTGTTGAATTCAATCATTTTAAAGTTTCTAAGAGGGTATTAACATCCTCAACAGTCATCTTTTCAACTTTTAAATGATGACGAGAAATAACCATCATTTCAACATTGTCTTTGCTTATTTTTTCCTACATAGTTTCCTTCAGCGTGCTTAAAGCTAACTTTTCAGCTTCTACCAATGACATTTTCTATCATTAGAATATGTTATACCTTATTGTATTTCTCAGTTAAAATTGACTGAATACCTTCTTCAGCTGCACCTATTCCCTTAGCTTTATATTCAATCATGGTGCCAGATGGATCAGTTTGATAAATACAAGGACCATTCTCATCAATTCCAGCTATTAATAAGGCAACACCATAAGGCCTAGACATAGGTTTTTTACGACTAGAAGGATCACCTTCTCCAAAATTTAAGGCTAAATCAGAGATTGTTTGGGTTAAAGCTTTGACAGTAATTGGTTCCAAATAGGTAAATCGATGATTTAATGCTTATACTCGAGCATGATCAATTAAGATCCGAGCATCAGTGATGACACCACTAGCAGCACAACAAATATGCTCATCAATTTCAAATATTTTTTACATACTTTCAGGAATAATCAGAGTTGAATTTAATCTTCTTTCCACTGCTAAAACAACTCCTTCATCAACCTTGATTCCAACAGCTGATGATCCTAACTATTTATAACCATATTTATTACCTTAATAGCTTCAATAGCATATTCTACCTGAAAAATCCTTCCTTCTGGTGAAAATGTGTTGATTCCTCGGTCATAGTCTGATCTGGATTAATAAATTATTACCTGCTTCCAAAAGTCCCTGACATGATTTGGATAATTTTTAAAAGAAATTTAAATTATTATGTATGTCTAATATTAATTAGTCAAAATGTAAAGACTCACACTCTATCGAGAACTCTATAAAAGTATCAGTTGTTTGAGTACCAAAGAGCCAATCATTGCTCAACACTTTAAAATAGTTCTTCGTAACAAATATTAAAGGTAATGTTGATCATACTGTCAGTTAATACCTTAAATAGAACCCCCATGCTGATCGGGAGCAGCAATCAATTGCTCATAGTTTAATTAATTGCTTAAAAAAGGTTCATATAAATGATGAAGTATTTTCATAACCATATAGCAAGCTACATTAAAAATTATCAGGATATTTGCAAATTGCTCTCAATTTGTAGACAAGAATCTCAATTTCCAAAAATCTTACAGAACTAGGGAATCCATAATTCTTGAAAAAAATAACCAATTTCTAAGCTTATCTGAGAAAGATAGAGAATTTGTTCGAAGAATGATAAAAAAAGTTTGTGAGAAGAAACCCAATCGAAGATATAAGAAAATATAGAAATATCTTAATGATGAAAAATCTGAGAGTACTCTATGAAATAAAGTAGACTATGAGGTAGAATAATATGAAATAGATTCTTTATTAAAGGAGCATTTTAAAAAGCCATTAAAAATAAGGAACCCTTTGGTTAATATTATGAAATGTTATTTTTCAAGAAAGACAGACTAGAAGAATTATTTTACAAGGAACTCAATGAAAATTACTTTGTTTTGATTTGAAGATGGTGAAACTAATATATTAGCATCATTGTCCTATAAATTCAGCTTATCTTATAAATTTGAATCAAAAATAGAAAATACTTAGTTTTATCAGTGGGTCATTTTGTTCTGATATTGTATGTAAGATTCATAATTTAGTCCTGTTTTACTTGTATTGAGGAGGTTTTCAATTTCCTTATAGTTTCCATAGTTGACGTATGATTTTTCCTAGTAACAATGCTCCAAAAACCGACTACTATACCAAATCAGTAGGATAAAATGACCCATCAAGAATATATTGCCCTGAGATTAGGGTCTAATCAAATGGTTCAGTTCTAAGTAGACATTATGACTGATTTGCCTTATTGAAGCTAAATTGAGATTTATTTTCGTTGGTTTATAAGACAATTCTGCACTATATTTTTTTATGTATTAATTAGTGACTTCTTTGAGTTTTTTTTGTCTTAGTGCTAGATTTTCACCATCATAGATGATTCCTTTGTTGTTTATTTTATCTAAAATTTAATTAAGAGCCAGGAAAAGAAAAGAAGTTAAAGTTTGAATAGATAAAGAATCACAACATCTTTCCTTAATGGCAGCATGAAGAAATTTATAAATTAATCGACAATAATGTAGCAAATTAACACATTCTTTAAAGTTTATCTGAGTAGATATTAAAATAGGGAGGATATTAGTTGCTGATCTAGAATTATTAGAAACACTGAGGTTATTGTCTATACTAGGTGGTACTAACTGATTCACTACATAAGGAGATTTAGGTGTTAATTTGGGACTTTTATAGGATTCGAATTTGTTTAATGATAGTGAATGGTTAGTTGGTAGGAGTACATTAGGCTTAGTTTGTATAGGAGTAAGCATTTTATATTCATTAGTGCTTTTATTAGTGCTCTTTAGCTTTAGTAAGGCATTTGATCCTAATTATTATCTAGCACTATGGATAAGATCACTCTTTCTCTCTACTAATACATCTACATGAAGCAATATATACTTTAGTTCTCTTGAAGGAGACTGTTTTGTCTGAGCTTTTGAAAATAAGATAAGTATTGCAGTTCTTCAGTTCTGGGTCTCCTTTCCTAGTTAACTTACATACATCTCAAGATTAACTCCTTCAACTCAGATGAGATATCAAGTTTTAAATTCTTCCATGCTATGGGTATGATTATTTTATCTCTAAGTTAGTCTTCACTTCTGCAACGACTAAAGGGTGTCTCACCATGCAGTAGTTCATATATCATCACTCCAAATGCCCAAACATCAGTCTTAGGCCCATAGATATTGTTTCTAAATCCTTCTGGAGACATGTAAATTGGTGATCCAATATTAATATCTCTCCATTTTTATCTACTTTAAACTTATTACATACTCTGTAAAGCGAGCAAACCCAAAATCTGCTATTTTAGCTTTAGTATTGTGGAGAAAGATGTTTGCTACCTTTAAATCTCTATGAACTATTTTCATTTCTGCTAAATATAGGAGCCCATCAAAAATATCTTTGATATAGTGGTTAGCCTATTCTTCCTTGAAGAAGTGTTGTTTTTTGAGTTTAGCTTCAAGATCTCCTCCATTACAGAGTTCAGTAATAATGTAGCAATGGCGACTACTAGTAAAAACCTCATAACATTTTAATACATTAGGGTGGTTGAGTTTTTTGAGAACATTAATTTCTGAGAATAGTAGTTATTATAGTTTTTTACTCTTTAAGGAACTTAATTCAATGATTTTGATGGCTACAACCTAATCTATGATAGAAATGATGATGATACTAGTGACTTAGTGATGACCTTTATAAACCTGAGAGAAATTCCCTTTCCCAATGCAGTCTGCAAAGTTATACACATAGTTCTGTATTCTTTTACCTTGGTTTTCTTGAACTTGCATCACAAGTGTTCTATTTTATCTTATTGTTAAATATTTTATTGACTAACTATTTTAATAGAGCAACAGTTTTATATTCAGCATAAAAAAACAATTTTAATGAAAATTAAATTAATATTTGTACACTATTATATGATAGAATATGCTACGCTATGATATATTGTAGTATGGACACCAATTTTTTATTGAATTATAGTATTAAACTTTCATCAACAGAATCTTCATTCTACTTAGGCTAAACTAACTTAATATGATTAATTTAGATGGATTTTCAGAACATTAAAATTATATAAGAATTGACTGATTCAGTTCATTATTCTCACAATATTGCTACCTTTTGATTGGCATATCCCATGGATATATTCACATAGATCCGAGTACCAATAAAGTTCTCTCCCAAAGTAGTAGTAGCTAAATGTTCAGTTTAAGTCCACCAAGATATGGTCCTTTCTTAGGTATTGATAGACACATAAATGGTCATTTCATTGTAGAGATATTTTCCACCCTTACTCCAGTTTCCCTTCTCTCCAATTTTCCCATTCCAACTAGAATAGGTAATAGCCTCTTCATTTCTATCCCATTGGAGAAAACGACTACTTTCATTAACAATTCCTATGTAGAGAATTCCATGTTCACCTCTTTACCTAATTTTTACAGCAAAATAATATTTTCCCTTTGTAGGCAATGGCTACAAACTAACCAACATATCTCCTCTATTCCGATTATGAATAATTAGATTGTTATGTTTTGTGAAGTAGTGTGCCCATTTAGTATTAAAATTGAGTTAATAATCAATCTTTTCGTAATTTCTAAGCATTAGCTTTATTCTTCCTTATTTTTCTATCTTCGGAATTAAACTCTTATCATTGCTTTTAATAATAGTTCTTTTAAGTTCTTCAAAAATATTGTAAAATTTTTCAGCCTTATTTTACCATATCTAGTTGATCTCTGTAAAACTAGATGGTACTTTGGAGGAATATTCAATACATGCTTGAATCTAACTAATTAATTATCCAGTAATTTCATAAGTTTTATGTTATTCCATCAGTTCTAGGAGATATAATTAGTTGGTAGTAAGTCCTAACCTGGACCAACCTACTCTGATTTTTTCTTATTCTTCAGAAAGATAATCAATTGCTTAATGGTAAATATTGATAATTTTATCATAAATAGGTTGATAGGGTTAAGTATTGGTAATTTTTTTTTTGTTAAGCCTCTCAAGAAAATGCTCCATCATAGTAAAGGTACAATTCTGGTGATACAGACTTAGGCATTAACAATCTTGATTTATACAGACAAGTGCTGTCCTAATACATGTTGGATTGCAACATAGTAATCCAACTTCATTTCCCTTCTTGCAGAACAACTGGATAATTCGTTATTGATGATTTTATTCAAATTGCATCTTATATATAAAATGAACAAGGATATATATCATTGTTATAATTAATTAGACTTAGTCATTTCAATGATTCCCTTTTTGACTGTTAACCTATATTATGCAGGATTAAATCCTGGTTTTGAGTTAATTTATAAATTATTACAAAGTTGTTCCATATAGTAGCACATGAAGACTCCACATGATACCCCATCTGTTTGTCGATCTTTCACCTTGTACTACTAAAAACTTAGCTTATTTATCATTGAGAGACTTTACTATTTTTGGGAAGGAGGTGTTCTGTCTGGATCCTAACTATAGACTTTTAGCCATTTTTTCAGTTTTTAAGCATTTTAAAGGTAGCATGAGCGATTGAGTGAATCATAATGAATTAAGAAATTACTATCAAGACATAAGCAAAATAAACAGTAGTGACTTTTGTGAAGTGAATATGGAAATAGTATTTTCTTCCATTTTTGGTTAAAGATGTGATGTTCATTGGATAATAAATGGGTTAGGAATTTACTTTTTTCATATTCATGGCCAGCTATAATTGAGTTAGCTAGACTATCTTCAAAAATAAAACATTCTGGGATATTCTTCTGATTGAAAAACAAGTATTTTCCAAAGACATTACATTACTCATTAATAAGCATACTGGTTGGGTCAATAATCTCGTCTTTCCAGCTAGAATTAAGTTTCTATGGTTCCTCTTTATATTATATGAATTTATATGGTTGTTGTTGTTGGTGTTGGAGTTTAAGTTGTAGGCGTTCTTCTTCTTTAGGAAACTCAGTTTACTCAACAAATTAAATATCGTATTGGGGTACTTCTTCTTTAGGAAACTTAGTTTACTCAACAAATTAAATATTTTATTGTTTATTTAGGTCCTTTTTATATTTCCAAAAAGATTTGGTTAGTTCTTCTACATCAAAACTCTAAAAATATCCAACTCTCCAATTATCCTTATACTATCCATATGAGAATTGTTTGATAGGCTTTCCTTTATCTCTTAGTGTAATATAAAACTATCCTTCCTTTTGATTATTCAGCCACCATCCCTCTTATGTTTATATCTATTCAGGAGATTTTCTAATTATTACTTTCCCGAAACCATTCCTCATATAATTAGAGTAACCCCCTTCATAAACTAGCTATCCATTTCTAAAGTTGTACTATTGAACTTGATCTCCTTATACTTCTAGTTTCTCAGTGATAATTGCATTAGTGATGTATTTATGTTTATAATAGACTGTTGATTTTGTTGCTTTTGCTCCTTTAAACACTCCATCAATAACAATGCACTTTTTCATATCATAAATTCTCATTTTTCCTTCTAGCTTAGGATTTTATCGATGTTATTTCCTGGGAATCACAAAGATTTGGGTTTTTTACTGTTATTCTTACATCATAATATTTGTGATTGTATGTATATTAACCGACCCTTGATTAAAGGAACTGTTAGCCATCAATCAACTTAAAATAAAAAAAAAAAGCGTTCTCACTGATCTAATAAGGAGAACAGCTTAAATAAAAACTTTAATAACTCTCATCACAGTGGTAAGAAATCTATTAATCATTATTGAAACAGTTATCTAAAGGCAACTACGTAGTGTTACTGTAGGAAGATGAAGAGATTATCAAACAATGTACAGGTATTCTCTCTGGTCAACTCAAGTGTGAATAGTTTAGATTATCTGAAGATATTAAAACCTTTAAGTCAATAATGAATCATCATAAGTCTAAAATGGAAAACTATGAAAGTAAAATTGAGAGTTTGAAGGGTCAAATACAGCAATTAAAAGATTCTCTTATTAGAGATAAGAATTAGTTGAGAATTAAGGATAAATTAGTCAAGAAAATACAAATTATGGAGAAAGATCTTTAAAACAATCAAGCTACAATCAATGCTAAGAATTAAAGGATATTCTCCTGTAAGAAGACAAGTGTTGAACAGAAAAATCAATATGTTAGACTGGAAGCCTAAGAAATCGAAATATTAGATATGATTGAAGAATATGAACTCTAATAAACAGCATTTACAGTTAAAATTAAAAATCTTGCTAGGTACCAGAAAATAGAGAGACTTAAGAACAAAGTACAAGATAAAACTAACCAATTTAATTAAGAAGCTAATTTTATATTAGAATCTAAAATACATGAAGCAGCCCTTCTTAGAACTTATGGAACTAATTTAGATCAAAAAATGAATGAATATTACCTCAAGATTGAAGATCAAACTATTGTCATAAATTTCCTGATGCAGAGAGTTGAATCGTTTGAAGAAGGTAGTGATCAAGAACTTTTTCAACAATTTAAGCATAAATATGAACAAATATACTATGATGACTAAAGCAACAACAAATGGAATTAATACAAAGAATACCTAGAAGAACTTGTCAAAGGAAACAGTTCTCAACACCTAAAATCGACTTATAGTCGTTTAAGGTCTATATAACTCAGAAAATCTAAGTATTCGACTGAATCAGAAAAGAAGTAGAAAAAAACCAAGCTTAAAAAGTCTCAAAGAATAGAAACAGAACCTGATTCTAGAGGGAAATTACCTAAAATCTCTACTAAAAAAGAAGGTAGTAGTGAGGTACCAATTAAGGAGGTAATTAAAAGGAAGGAAGGATTAAAGAATGTAGATTTGATTTCAGTAGAAAGTTTAGAAGAAAACTAAAGTGGAGAATATATTGAAGTTGAATTTCATCAGTCTAAGAAGTGATCAAATTAATTTTGAATTTCAACCCAATACTTAATGAGAGTCAAGTCTATTTAGGATAATAATAATGAACATACTTATAACTCAGATAATATTCATAAATATAAGTATGATAAGAATGATAAATTTGGGTGATAATAGATTGAATTCCATGATCAATGGTTAGGAGAATTTCTTTTCTTTTCATACTAGTCAATAATGCTCTGCAACTGGTAATTCAGTATTAAACTATCTTTAGTTGCCTCAATCTTGCATAAAGGACATTTATGATTCTTATTGAACCATTATTCAATTGCTCTTTTCTCAAAAGTATGACCGCATTACTTAATCATCACTGGTACTCTCATAATTTCTATCTCAAATAATGGATACCTTGGCTGATGGGACATATCATTAATTCTTCCATTTTATCCATACTTTAGACATCAGTTCGAGGAATAGTAGAAGTTGGCTCACTTATACTTTCTGTTTTAAATTTCTCATATATCCACTTCCCAAAGATTCCAGCAGCCAGTCCAAAACTAGCAGCTAGAAACATTTTGGTCTTACTAGAACCTTTTCCTTGCATTTTTTCCTAATCTTTCATGATAATATGAACAATTATTATGAAATACTTATAAAATACTTTAACATATAAAAAATCACTCATTATTTGGTAATGTTCTGGATAGCTGGGAAGTACCTGTCTTCATTTTCGATGGCTAATTTGTTCTTCTAGGTAAGTTTACTATTAATTCTATTTTTTTTCTATTTCTTCTGACTTGTAACATATTTGATGTAAGATTTGCTGGGGTAGCATCCAACCCCAATTTTATTGAATTTATTCCAATGATTAGTTTTCTTGCTTAACTGTACTTATGTTTCTTCCATATCAAAGGTTTTTATGTTCCTATTGGTGATACTTTGCACTTTAATTATTGGATAATTAGCACTTGTCAAGACTATTGGGAGTTTTTTATTACTTTGAATAGTTTCTCTTCCATTTTCTTGCTGAGTCTCAGATTTTTCTAATGTTTTATGTCTTTTCTTCTTATCCTTAATTTCATTATAGACATTTTTCTTATTTTGAATACCTACATAAGGTTTTTTATTCAATGAAGATGATTCAACTTCTGTTCCTTATGTTTTTTCCCTAACTCTATTCTTAGTAATACTTTTAATCATACTTTCTATTTCTTGACTTAATTTTCCAGAATATTTATTAGGCCTATAATCCTCTTTAGACTAAGTTTTAAAAATAACTGGAGAGTTAGATGGATTCTAGCTATGTTATGTTCTGGCTCGGTGTTTACCTAGTACAGCATTCTTGGATTTATATTGTAGATTAGATCTAGGTTTTCCTTGATTATGGAACAATGCTGATTCTTCCTTTAATTTATAGATAATAGATGAAAGACATATTTATTTCATTTCTTCAGGCATAACTCGGCTATACTATGAGTAAATGAGATTTTATTTTCTGGAGTTGAATGAAAATTCTCATCTAAGATTTTCTTAAGGCTAGCTTAGCTTGATTCCTTGAGTTATTCAATGAAAGGATTCTATATTGTTTCTATTTGATATTCTTCCTCTTTGACTTTGATACTAGTTTTTTCTTTGAATAGTTTGGGATTTTTCTCTGTTACTTTTCTTAACTACCCACTAAAATGATTCTTACCATTGATATAGAAGTTTAATTGATCTTTACCTGTTTTTAAATCTCCATATTAGAAATATTTCAATAATTTTTCATCCCAGAACCATCTTTGAAAGTATTATCTGGGATATCCTCATGAATTTGCTGGGTACTTATACTTGGATTCTTTAATAGACAACAGTTTCTTTTCATAAATATAAAATTCTGAGTTCATCAATTCTTTATAGGTAATCTCCTTAAAATCTTAATACTAGATGATTCAAAAGTAGTCTTAGGATTCATTTAGAGTAGTTCTAGGATAGAAATTAATGTATTTTTACTAATCTCCATATAACTAGTTCTTAAATCTTCAGTTTATTTCTACTAGAGGCTATACTTGTTATTGCCTTAATATATTTATATGGGGCTATTTCAAGAGTATATGAGTGTTGAGTTTAGAGACTTTTTTGATTATCTTAATTATTTTTGAACTGATTTTGACCAGCATAGACTCTACCTGCATATTGTTTAGAATGATTATCATATTTTTCCTTAGTATTCATATTCTTCATCGAAAATTAACAATCTGAATATTTAAAATTACTTCCTACTTTTTCCATGACCTTACAAAAACCCTATTTTCAATAGCATGTAACACATTCTTAGTATGATTCCCATAAATAAAGAAGGTTTAGGGGAATTATGGCCATGAACATCAAATACATCATTAGAGAAGTTTCACTTAAATTCAAGTCTGAATATTTTTGTATCAAGAGCTACACTGCCTTAATAGTAGGTCTAATTATCTAAAAATAGTACGTTTTATCAAAGCATGCTTGACCATAAAATCTATTAAGATTATGTAGGTGATTATCTAGCCTATAGTTCCCACTTTCAACACCATCTGGATTCAACATTGGAATAATCCTGATAATAAACATCTATCGAAGGATTTTAGCCTGAATATTATCATTGTCTGAAAGGAATTGCAACAAACCCTCAATGAAGAATGATGATGCAACTTCAGATGGATGAACTCTGGCAGTAAAGAATAAGCATGGTTTATTAGGAACCATTCTAAGATAATAATAAGGATACTTATAGGGCCTAGATAATGGCTAGGGAAACATTTAGGGGGCAATAGTAGGTTACTTTTCTTCATAGGTTAGTACATTAGTTCTGGAAGTTAGAGTTAATAGGTATACTTTCCTCCTTTCAGTTGAATAGCAGAGTATTTCCTTATTAAAGTAAACAGAATCATTATGACTCAAATCAATACTGGTTTCTGATAAGAAATTATCCAAACGCTCTAGAGAATAAGGATAAATTAATGCAAAATAGTATGTTGCTGAGTTATCAATGTTATAACTGAATCTTCCTTTAACTTCCTGATTGTCTTCAGCCTGTATATACATTATCTATTACATCAAGTACTAAACCATCTTGGAGTTCAATCCAATCTGTATCTTCTTGCCTAACTACAATATGTGGTTTATATTTCTTATCCCTAATGAATTTCTTCAAGGTATTAAAGTTATGTAAAATAAAAGTTACTTTAGCTTCAGTCTCTGATCTCAATCGGAAATAGAACCAATATTTAGCACTAGTATCATCAGTAATATCTCTATTACCTTCAATTTAGAGAATTACAGCTTTAGGTGATAGGAATTTAGCTAATGTTTTACCAAGGTTGCCACAAGGGAAATTGCTATCTAATATGAGTTTAGTAGAGCTAAATGGATTAATAAAGCTATGAGTTTTAGAATTGGATTATTTTTTGTTATACAATGGTGGTACATTT
>CASCJZ010000029.1:0-54000 GCA_949152475.1 Terebella lapidaria
TCTAGTGGAACGGTTATTTTTCAGTTTCAGAAACACTTTGAACTCTGAAATGGCTGAAATTGAAACCTGCAAAAATCGCAACTCCCCTCCTTGTTGCTCGACATGTGTGGAAATAAACACAGTTCCATTCCCAAGTTTGTAACTGTGGGGATCTCTGGTTTTTGCTAATATTTAACAGCAAAACTTTCGATATACATGGTAACCTCAGTCAAGATTGACGACAGGCTCCTAAAAATTACGTTCACAATGTCATTCTGCCTTTTCAGTAAAGACACTTACTCTAAAAATGTGAAAATGTGACCAAAACCAAAACTGTACTGGGACTATAATGTTTTCTCGATTTTGCTAATATTTGCCGACAATACTTTTGGTCACTTTGGTCAGGATTGACAATAAGTTCCTGTTGAATTAGGTTCACAATGTCAATTTTTCTTCTCAGTGAAGGCACCTACTCTAAAAATTGCGAAGATGTGACCAGAAACAAAACTGTACTAGGACTATAATATTTCACGATGACTTCCCCTTGTCGCCTGATATGGTGAAATACATGACATTGCATCATATCAGTGTGCTCAACTTTTTGTAACAACATCTCATGAGCATGACTGGTTCATATGCATGTCAGTTAAAGATAGGGAAATATGGGTATCACACGAATGCCTTTCGTTAACTCATTGTGTATTATGATCTGGTAGCCTATGACATACACTTGTATATGGTCTGATAACCTTTTGGCGTTGCGTCAGTTGTCCGTCTGACTGTCCACCTAGCTGTCTGCCTGTCCGTTCATTGGTCCATTGACAATCAGGATTGACAACAGGTTCCTATAGAATTGAGTTCACAATGCCAACTTTAATTCTCAAAACCGACACCTAATCTAAAGTGTGAACATGTGACCAGAAACAAAACTGTTCAAGAACTATACTGTTTCACCATGACCTCTCTATATCACATGATATGGTGAAATACATGGCATTGCATTATATCAGTGGGCTCAACTTTTTGTAAGTAAGTGTTCATGATCATGAATAGTTTATACGCATTTCCACTGAAAATGAGGCGATGCATTGCCAAACGAGCGCATTTTGATATCGAGGTATGTCGACAGAACAATTGATCTATCGCCGAACCAATTTGTCCGAGTCTTTTTACGCCATTCACGACGCAAAACGTTATTCGCCAAAGAACAGTTTGCTGACATAATTTATGAAACTCGGACAACTTTTTGGGGCTTTGGCGATAGGTCAATTAGGAAGCACAATTCTGTGATTTTTAGGTTACTTTATATGAATCAACTTATTGCGTATATCGTCCGGTAACCTATTGTCCTGGGGGTGCCTCAGTTGTCCTCCCTCCATACGCTCAATGTCCACATTCTTTATCTTTGACGTTTCTTCCCAATTTTTTTCCCAATTCTGGAATGTGGCTTTCATTATTAAAAAAATCTGTCTGATATTTTTTTCCAATTGATGCATGTGATTCCCCTTACACTGTTGCTGAAGGCTTCAATTCAGGACTAGCCAAAATTAGGTTCAGATCTTTCTGACACACCATAAGAAGACCAGCCCGTGACTTAGTTCTAGTCAGATCTGACCTCTGACCTCTTCCATTCACAGGTGGCACACCAGTAGAGACTGGCCTGTGACCTAGTTCTAGTCCTATTTGACCTTTGACATCTTTCTCTAATAGGTGACGCATCAGAAGAGCAACAGTCTGTTACCTAGTTCTAGTCCATTCTGATCTTCGAACTTTTTCTTCCACAGGTGACACAACAGAATAGGACCAGTCTATGACCTACTTTTAGTCCAATCTAACATATCACCTTCTCTCACCGGTGGCACACCAGAAGAATACCAGCATGTGACCTAGTTTTAGTCCAATCTGGCCTTTGACCTATTTCTCTCACAGGTCACTCACCATTCTGTGACCTAGACCAGTCTGTGACCTAGTTCCAGTCCAATATGACATTTAAAATCTTTCTCTCATAGGTGACACACCAGAAGAGGACGGGCCTGTGACCTACTTCCAGTCAAATCTGACTTTTGACCTGGAAGACGACCGAAGCTGTCTCGGATTGCGAGTTTCTGACTCGACCTGGACCCCAGTGAACTGCGAGCAGAACACTTCCGTTCTCGTCTGGCAAAGATTGCGTTTTGAAATGAAACATTCACGAGTCCAGCAACAGCGACTGCCTGAAATTTTTCAAATTTCATTGGCAAGTTTGCTGAGAGTCAGTTGTAACCCAAGTATAACTTGATTGAATGATTTAACCAATTTGAAAGTCAAAGGTAACTGGTCCAGGTGATAAACTGAAGCTGATTCAAACCTTTTGCTGAAGTCTCAGTCGATGATCCCATAGTGTTGCTATAGATTCTAGTGACCCACAAGAGAAAATGTGGCCTGATTGGGACCGATTGTGAAATATGTCCTCTGGTTATGTATGGTCCTGATCACCACCAGCATCAAAGTGTCACCAATCAGCAGGCCTCAATCAAGGTACCCTTGACTAACATAAGCATCCCTTTTGAAGAGACTGCATGGTCGTCCACTTCCTAATTTAAGCAAGGGAACATACAAGTAGGGAACTTCTGGAAACAACTTCGAAACTTCCTTGATAATCGGACCCTGATGGAGACAATGAAGAGAACAAACAGAGAGTGCAAAGATCTTCAATCAATGAACGAATGGGAGTCTCACTCACCTCAAAGACTCAAAGACCTCCTGTGACTGAATTTATCAACAAGAGTCTAATCAAGAGACACACACTCCCACAGAAGTCTAGTTAGCAGACTATAACTTCTGAACACAGCACTAACAATTAAAACTGCGGAGCCAAAGTGATGTGGTCAGATTAAAAACGGTGACCGGTTTTGGCATGAAATGGCGCGTCCATTCATGCCGGCATTGGTCACATTCTGCTTCATTAGGCGAATGTTGTATCTAGAACGACTCAATAATAAAAGGAACATGCAGTCGGTGACATGACTGGTGTTTTAAATAAATTGCAACATACAACTGTCCAGCAGAGTACTGGAATATATTCAGATCTAACAGTTTAACAAACACTGATTCACTATTTTTTTTTATTTGATTACGTGTTGCACAAAATGATGTGGCTTCTTTGTTTCAACCATTTTGTCTCATCTTTGTATTTTAATATTACATCAATATGTGACGCAGAATCTGATGACGTCATATAATCAGACCAGACAGAAGTTGAAGGCGCCATAACATCTAAAATAACGACACCAGTGTATGTCACGCAAACATACCAGTTCTCAACCTCAAAACTTCCATAGTATGGATTTGAAATTGACAACAGTCTCTACGTCGTCATCACAGCGGCTGTGTGTTTGTTGGTGTCTGGACTTTTCTATGTGACATAGGCTCTCACTGAAGTGTGAGTATCAAGCCTGTTTTATCAGAAACGTGATAAATTGCTGCATCTGTCTTGTCTGAGGCAAAACAAACTATCAAAAGAAATGGATAATTTCATTTAAATTGATTTGAGATAAATTGCTTCATTAAAATCAATGTTCGAACACACGAACTTTTTATTCTATTCTATTCTATTCTATTCTATTCTATTCTATTCTATTCTATTCTTTTCTTCAACATCAACACATGAGTGTGTGGTGCTATCACAAAAGGAATCCCAAATGAGTAAGATTCCCCAATGTGAGCAAGACTTTTATCCTAAACACCATGATGTGTCATGTAGAAAACCGATCCCCACTCCCGGTGCGGATGTCGATAAGCCTCGCCACGGTCACCACTTTCAGGGGTCCATAGGCTCTACAGACAGGGCTGTACCAGAAAGTTCGACTTAGTTATGTGTGATTGCTGACAAAGATGTGACCCAGGATCAGTCAGAAACGGCCGGAGATCACATGTTAGTGGGGGGAGAGGGATACTCAACTACCTGTTCCCCTGGTACAGACACTACACTCAACTTCAAGAAAACTGACATATGTTTAGCCCAGAACCAGGCAGCCAGTGGCAGAGATCAGCTGGTGCCAAGAGGAGAGGAATACCTGATTACCAGTCATCCAGGTAATGACACTGAGTTGAACCTCAAGAGAACTGACAAACATCTAGCCAAGAACCAGGCAGTCAGTGGCAGAGATCAGCTGGTGGGGAGAAGAGAGCAGTACCTGATGACCTGTCCTCCTGGTGATGTAAAAACTGACCGAGATCTAGCCCAGAACCAGTCAGTAAATGTCAAAGATCAGCTGGTGCCAAAGGGAGATGAATACCTGATAACCTGTCCTCCTGGTGATGTGCAACACCCCCGGAAATCTGACAGAGATGTGACAGTTCCAGTCCAGAATGAGACATATAAAAGCGGAGATCAGATGTCTACAGAGAGCAAGGATGACCCCAATACTTACCTAAATATACCTAAATACCTCAAGCTGACAAACATCTAGCTGAGGAGCAGACAGGAAGCAATACGTAATGACATGCTCTTCTGTGGAAAGGCACCGCGCTGTGAAAATCACCCTCGTCAATGATATGACATGAAAAGGTAATCCACTCCATGGTTGCGTCACACTACTTGAATAAATCAACCTTCGTCGCTGACGCCGAACGACGCTTTATTCATTATATTAAGAATACGATTTGTATAGTATTTTTGATTATATTTATTCTTTTCATCATATATATCACACACAAAAAATATGGAAATAGGTTGAGATCTGCGACAAGTGTTGCGTTCAGAGAATACACTTACATTGACGCTATAAGCTATTATACGTTCCAGACCCTAATAAGGGTGATATAATGTACCTGAACTCCACGTATCCCATGATGTATTTCCTTGTTACCGCGTGACAGAAGATACACAATACAGAAGATATGGGAGGGGGTTGCATAACAACTCTCTAATACGGCGTTGTATGGTCGGGAATTTGATCAGTAAGGATCGCGGATTCACTACAGGGTTCAGAAAAAAAAACTACTTATCCGAGCTGGAATTTGAGCCCAAGACCTACGAATTATAGTCCAACTCTCTGCAAAAGGAACTAAAGGGGAAACCCCCACCAGCCGAGCCCCCTATCCAATTGGATGAACCCCAAATGGACCCTTGCACAGCAAATTTGCACTTGTTTTGGACACAAACTTTAGGTAATACCCACAATTAACACTTTCAATAGTACTCATGTGTGACAACAATTATCACACATGTCATATTCGTTTTGCAATATGAATCACATATGTATATATTATTGTCTCGAAGAAATAATTTGCATATTTTGTGCTTGACATTTCCTCGAGTTTGAAAACCCTGGGCCATCAAGTACGATGTCATCAAAATATACACGTTATATGACACCATATACAATCAAAATACAGGTCTATACTATCGTTTCAAAAACTCTGATTCTACAGACCACTCTGATCATATTCAAACATAAAATCACCTTGACACTGAAGGTCCCACATTCGAAGCACACAATAAACTTACATTTGATTTCCTCTCCATAAAACGAACTTCACCATACATTCAACCAATTAGGTTGAAAAGCAGTTTACATGTGCTCACATCATCATTTCATCAGCAAAAAAAGTTGAAAAAGGTTATATAAATTCTTATACATGCACGTATCACAAACCTGAGCTGAACGACAAAGTATATTCACACAATAATATAATTTGCATGAAAAATAAAAATGGATGTTTTGTATCCGACTGGAAACAAACATGCACCTGAAGTATTTTTTCAGCTATTACTAGTACACATCTATATGCATAATTATGCAAAAATCTCAACAATGAGCGTAACAACAATGACCTTCATATCATATGCCAGGGATGACAATAGGTGCCTGAATTCTTATTGCAGTTACTAGTTTTGTGATGATGATATTACTCAACATATTATTTTTATCCACCAAAAGTAATTTGCCTGTTAAACCATGCATACATTTCCTAATAACTGAACAATGCTCGGCCACTTCTCTATGGCGTGAAGTGGTTGAACCAACTGATAGTCCTGAAGCCTAGAAGATGACCGAGGACTTTCCCACTCGGCCACTTCTCTATGGCGTGAAGTGGTTGAACCAACTGATAGTCCTGAAGCCTAGAAGACACCATAGTTGGATCAACCACTTCAAGCCATAGATAGTTGGCCGAGTGGGAAAGTCCTTGGTCATCTTCTAGGCTTCAGGATTGTCAGTTGGATCAACCACTTCACGCCATAGAGAGTTGGCCGAGTGGGAAAGTCCTCGGTCATCTTCTAGGATTCAGGACTGTCAGTTGGATCAACCACATCACGCCATAGACAGTTGGCCGAGTGGGAAAGTCCTCGGTCATCTTCTAGGCTTCAGGACTTCAGATATCAGTTTGGAGATCGATAAACATCATGATACAAACTAGAAACATATACACCATAAAATGGTTCGAAGACAAGTTGGCTCCTCAGTCTTGATCAACTAGTCAGCTGCTCAGTTCTTTGGCTGCTCGGCTGTTCGGCTGTTTAACTGCTCGGTTGTTCGGCTGTTCGACTGCTCGGCTGTTCAACTGCTCGGCTGCTCGACTGTTCAGCTTTTCTGCTGTGAGCAGTTCACCAGGCTTCTTTCAGTTATTAATATTTCAGTTAATTCTAAGTTTAACTTCGTTTGACTATACTTCTTCCAATTCTCTAAGTCCAGCTTTGGTCATCTGTGTCCCCGAACATGGAATCGTATGGACCTACTCAAGGATCAACTCTTGGTTACAATCCGAAGTGCATTGGCAAATCATACAGTCAGTTGAAGTTGTTGTACATATTTCAGAGATGACTTCTTTGGTGGTATCTGCTCTTCAGTTGCATATGACGCTTCGGTTGAACTCGGTCAGTTATTGTGAATTGAACTGGCTGGTGTCACAGGCTCGAAAGGCTCTGACACCCGTGAGTCGGTTGTATTTATACTTCTGGAGGTATTACGTGACCTCTCCAACCAATCAAACCAATCAATCAAAACTACTATTTTTATAGACACAATCTGTATGATTCATAACTAATAAGAGACCGCCACGTAACAATATGCACTGTTCCACATACGTCTTGAAACACTTTTTTTACGTTTTTACATAATTTGACCATCAGACCTTGAGTTCGGCTGAAGAGCAACCGAGCTCACCGGAAATAACACATATATATGTGGCGATTTTGCCCAAAGATTGCGGCAGGTGTCTTTTTTAAACACTCTAGTTTTACGGCCTTTGTTTTGACAACTCCAGTTCAGAGCGTGCATTGCCCCGGCAACGCTCAGTAATCCTCTCGCGCCCAGTAAACTATAACAATGGTTTGACCTAGTTTCTCCTCCTGCCTCTTGTGCAAAGGTATAGGTACTCGAGCGTTGGCTTGATCTGTGAGATTGTCCCAGAGCAGGCCAAGAGGCAGGATGAGAGGTTCGCCATGAGCTTTACGTCCTCGTGTCTTGAGTAAAGGCCCTCGCTGACCCTGAGGACGATTTCCATAGGGGGCCCGGGTTGGGGAAAGACCGTGTTGACTCGGGGACACAAGCCCTGTGGATCACCGGCCTTTTCCTGCCCGGGATAGTGTGACACAGGCTCTGGCAGTCTGTCGGGCTGTATGGGGTTCCGTCCCCGAGGCAGACCGCGGCTCGCCAGGCCTTTCCAGTTAACACCGTGGTGATGAACCTGTTTCTGAACAGTGTCCGTAGGTCTGGGCGTGCTGGGTGGGCTGTAACCTGGTTAATGTTCTAATGCTAGAGAGTTAACGTGCCCACAGTGACCCTCAGTGAGCGGCTTCTCCGCGAGGATCTGAGATAGCGGGTGCGCGTCTGCAAGGATTCGCGGTGAGAGGACTAGCCTCGAGGATCCCGAAGAGCGGGCGATCTTAATACTTTACATTGGTGCCGTGACCAGGATCAGCCCGTCGGCATTCCATGGCAGCCTAAGGTCGCAGTGTTTTTCTCCCTCATCCCTGGGGACCCCTTATCTCCTCCGGGACATCAATCTGCACATGAGCGATCAAAGTAAGAAGAGTAAAGGAAGTGCAGAGACGGTCTCTGACCACACCCGGTCGAAGACCGGCCGTGAGCTGCCCTCGGGCTGCTCCAGCGGTAGAGAGAGGAGCGGAGCCCTCTGCAAACCGGACACAGTCTGCGGACACGGTCCAACCTGCAGAGTCGACTCCGGCGTCTCTGACTCCTTCCTCGGACGTAGAGTCGAGCCCTGCGTGGCCGCAACACAGGTTGCCATCGGGGCCTAGCCCCGGTGATTTAGGCGCGGTTGGTGGAGCCAGGAACGGCTTTACATCGCGCCCACCTTTGTCTTGACGCGGGTTGTGGCAGGCGACACTCATTCAGGGGGCATTTCCGGATGTCTGGGATCGAGTGAACACCGGCGCGAGTACCTCCGGACAGGCAGACCAACAGTACCGGATGCCTAACCCGGCCGGGTGGACTCCTTTGAGAGTCCCTCGTCCGGATTCCGGATGGTCTGCACCAGGTGTGGTGGACCAACTCACTAATACACTGAGTGTGTTGGCTCCACTAGGGCGCTATGATCGCGCCCGGTCACCCCATCAGGGACGACCCTATCGCCGGGACCGTTCACCTTCTCCGCGGTCAAAGAGCCTTTCGTTGGCCCTTGTCGGAGAGGGAGAGGTGGCTGATTTCTACGGTGCTTGAGCAGTTCAAGCAGAGTCAGCCAGCCCTGAGCGTTGACCCGACGATCTTCCACAGTCCGGGGATGACTGGGCCTATGGCTCCTACTTAAGTCCTGCCGAGTCCACAGACGCAAGTAGTCCCCGCAGTGGGATCCGCGCCTGCTCCGTGGCTTGGAGGCACCATGCTGGCTACCGCTTCGACCGTTCCTATGGCCGGAGCTAATGCTGCGTGGTCAGCTTATCCTGGCAGTCAGGGTGTGTCGGGCATGCAGTGGCAACCGGTGGCTTTGGCCCCTAGCTACATTAGCTATGCCACCCCGTCTGGAGCCTACCTAGTGGGTTCGACGGGAGTCCCGACCGCACCAAGTCAGGATGGGCTAACTGCGGGAATGTACCCGGCGGCAAGCGTGAGCTTCCCTGCCTCCATGTCAACGGCGTTGATGTCTGCCCCAGCGGACTCTGCCGCAGGAGCGGGTAGTACACGGACCTTGCCATCTTATACTGCCGACCCCGGAGCCGGTTCCACACGTCGGGCACACTCTTCCTTTGACAAGGGGCCCGACCAGTCGTCGTGGTGGAAGAGATTCAACGGGGACAACGCCGACTTGGAGGACTATCTACTTCAAGTATGGCGGACGGCAGTATATGAAGGATGGACCCAGCATGAAGCTGGGCATATCCTCTCGGGGAGCCTGGAGGGGAAGGCTCTCCGTGTGATGCAGTGTCTGCCGGTGGGACCAGTAACTTTCGGCGAGGTTGCGCGGCAACTACGCCTACTGTTCACACTGACGACAAACAGGCGGCAGTTTAAACGGGAGTTCAAAGCGCGGATCCGCCTACCGAGAGACATCAAACCCAGTGACAGCTCTTGAGCAAGTCCTGTGGTTATAGTGAAGAAGGACGGCTCGTGGAGGTTCTGCGTGGATTATCGTAAGCTTAACGATGCCACTCGGAAGGACTCATATCCTCTCCCGCACATCGAAGACACCTCGATACCTGGGCCGGATCGCACTACTGTGCTCTGGATTTGGCCTCCGGGTATTGGCAGGTTGAGATGGAGGAGAGTGATAGGGCAAAGACTGCTTTCGTTACCAAGAACGGGCTCTACCAATTCAAGGTAATGCCGTCCGGGCTCCGTAACGCACCAGCGACGTTCATGGAGATGGTACTTAAAGGGTTCCTCTGGAAGCGATGTATGGTCTACATCGACGATGTCATCGTGTATGGCCGGTCGTTCGAGGAAACCCTCACCAACCTCCAGATGGTACTCCATCGCATCCGCGAAGCAGGCCTTAAATTGAAGCCAAGTAAATGCGAACTCTTGTGCAGGAAATCCTGTACTTGGGCTTCATGGTTACGGGCACCGGAGTTAGACCAGACCCCAAGAAGCTAGAGGCCGTGAAGAACTGGCCTCGGCCTTGCAACATGGTGGATGTGAGGTCCTCTTTGGGCTTCGCGAGTTACCACCGCCGGTTTGTGTGAGGCTTTGCGGAGATCGCACGCCCCCTTACTATCCTCACGGAAAAGGGCGCTGATTTCGTCTGGTCGGCTAAGCAGGCAGTCGCCTTCTCGGAGCTCCGGCAATCTTTGGCAGAGGCCCCGGTGCTGCGGCACCCTCGTCTGGATTGCGAGTTCATTCTGGAAACTGACGCGAGTAACTTTGCACTCGGCGGTGTCCTCTCGCAGATCGTGGATGGGCAAGAACGGGTAGTAGCTTATGCGAGTGTGGCCTTGAGCCGCTCTCGAATGAACTACTGTACCACTCACCGCGAGCTGCTCATGATGGTAACTATAATCAAGCGCTTCCGGCACTATTTGTTGGGACGCCATTTCTGCTTGCGGACTGATCACAGTTCACTGAGATGGCTCCTCAACTATAGTGAGGCCGATGGCTTGGTGGCCCGGTGGCTCGTCAAACTCCAGGAATATGACATGAAAATTGAGCACCGCGCCGGAAACTTGCACGGCAACGCGAACGGCCTGTCCCGTTGTCATAAGTGCAAGAATCCTGGCTGTGCAGGGATGGCTCCAGCATGCTGAGGATTCCAGCACGCCGGGGATTCTTCCTCAGACTCGGAACTGGACCTTCCGGGAAGGCCGCAGGCCGCCGCCCCCTTTAACAACACGGCAACGGGAGCATCCAGAGCTCACCTCCTCTCGCGGACCCGCCGGCACCGGCGATGTCATCACCCCCGGTGGTAATGGCCGCTGCGGCGCAGTCAGACATGCCGGATGAGGAGTCTAATTACTTGGGTGGCTACTCTCCGGAGCAGTTGATTGCGATGCAGAGAGCTGACAGTGCTCTGGCACCGGTAATCAAAGCCCTTGAGGCCGGCCAGGAACCTTTCAAGGATGAGCGGAAGACCTACAGGGATGAGACTCAGTCTCTCATCTCCCGGTGGGAAAGACTCTCCTTGAGGGATGGCCTCTTATACCAGCGCTATGAGCCACCGAGCCCACTGCCAACCATTTGGCAGTTGGTGCTTCCGGCGGAGCTGCGGAAAGAAGTGCTCCATCAGTTGCATGACCTCCGGGTGACCGGTCACTTGGGAATCCGGAGGACCGTTCATAGGCTACAACAGCGCTTTCATTGGCCTGGTAGCAGTTTGGATGTGCAACGATGGTGCGCAGCCTGCCCTCGGTGTCAAGCTCGCAAAGGAGTTCCGGCTCCTAGCCGCCACCCCTTAACCACGGTTAAAACCGGCGCGTCGTTTGGTCGGATAGCTTTGAATATACTGGATACCAATCGGGTCACCCCACGTGGTTTCCGGTAAATCCTGGTGATTTCCGACTATTTTACCAAATATACCGGCGCATACCCACTGCGCCGCCAGACTGCGGACGAGGTAGCTCGGTTGCTGGTGAATAGATGGGTGGTGAACCATGGTGTACCTAAGCAGGTACATTCGGATCAGGGCACGCAATTTGAAAGCAACCTGTTCCGGAGCCTAGCACAGATGTTGGGCAGTACCAAGGTGTGGACCACCCCTTACAGGCCCCAGTCGGACGGACAGGTTGAACGCTTTAACCGGTCTGTCCTTAACATGCTGGTGGCCTTTGTGAATGATCGTGTGAATGATTGGGATGACCACCTCCCGTATGTCTTAATGGCGTACAGGTCGTCGGTCCACTCTTCAACCAGAGTTACTCCGCATGCGATGTTGTACGGCCGGGAACTGAATCTGATCGTGGATATTATGTATCCAAGTGCGACGGAAACCCGAGCTGTACCCCAGTGCGGTCCGGAGTACGTTGAATGAGTTCGCCGTGCCCTGGCGAACGCCCATGATATTGCGCGAGCGCGCCTTGATAAGTCTGTTATCCGGCGGAAGCGAGGCTATGACGCCCATGCCAAGGGTAGGCCCGCTTTTGCGGAAGAAGATAAGGCAAGGCAACAAGAGATAAGGCAAGGCAACAAGTTTGCTAAGCCATGGATAGGCCCGTTTACTGTACTTAAACAGGTTACAGACGTGGACTACCGGATCCGGAAGGATTCCGACCCGGATAGAGTTCTGGTGGTTCACATAGACAACCTGAAGAAGTATGAGGACCCGCTTGTCATGGATCTGCTTGTACAAGAGGCGGAACCGGATCCGCGGACTCCGGACGAGCGTGTGCGCCGTATGTTGGGTCTCCCGGACCTCTCTGATCCATCAGTTGACGGTCCAGACATAGAACCACCTATTCTCGGCAATCTGCAGGTACCTCCACTCCTTTCACTACCTGCGGATGACGGGCGGCCACGCCGGAAACCTCATGCGCCGACCCGATATGGGTGGGACTAACGTTCCGCCCATGCGGATGCGTCTGCGGTATCCATCTATCACACCAGGGATGGATTTTAGGTCGTTCCGTGAGAGTTCGCACGACTTTCCTCCGTGAGCAGCTACTTTGTGGCTATCTCCGGAGTTGAGGTCCGCCGATGTCTTTACGTCGTAATGCCGCCGCTCCGCATCCGCCCTCCCGTAGTTTCTAGCACTAGGGATGTGCGGCAACCTTATCCGCATCAGTTCGACTACTGTCCGGCGTAGCTATAATCGATGTAACTTGAGATTACTGGTCATTTGAGCACTCGGCAATGGTGGAGACAGATCTGCGGATCTGACTCCCAGTGTTTAGCGTTTAGAGCGCTTGAATACATGTCAGAATCAAGTGACGGGGAAGGTACGGGAGGGAAGGTGCCTCCGGACAGTGATCGTGAGATCCAGTCCGGAGATGAGTCTCTTGAGCGCGATAACACGTACTCGTACAGCTGCGTCCGAACGCTCTACTATGGGTTCTGAATAATCCGTCTCCGGCACTAGTGTCGAGAGTGTGATCGCGGTGGACCACGCTGTAGAGAGCAACTTGGCTGTTATTGGCGCCGAGAAGCTCCTAGATCTGTCTCCGCTCCACTGGTTTGGATATTGAGTTGCATCCGTCCGCGGAGATGCTTGCGTCTCTTGGAACGGATGAGAGTACTCGTCCGGAAACCCGTCCAGATGGCCACGGCCGTCCGGACACCGGTTCCGGCGAGAACTCCTCGGTGTCCGCACCTGCGGAGTCTGGTCCGCCTGACCAGGGCAAACCTGCATCTTGGGCTGAACACGTTGATGCGGCTGAGCAAGCTGCATCCCAAGTTCCGGCCTCAGAGCAGGGAGCCGGCTCGGAGGATACAATGGGCAAAGATGACGGGCTTATCTCGCCCGTCTCTAAGCGCACCCGCCTCCGAGCCAAGAAGATTGCCCAGAAGCAGTGGGAGGCCCAACAGAAACTAGAGGCCTCTAACCGCAGGCAATCCGAGTCCGATCCTGACCAGAAGAAGGACTCGTCCGCTCCTCCGCAGAGGAAGAAGAAGAAGAGGAATCACCAGAAACGCAAATCCGGTGGTCCCTCGCCCCAGTCTGGACCTAAGTCCGGAGGACCTAAGCCGCTGGCGCCTAAGCCGGGCGGCAAGTCAGGGTCCTCCGCCAAGTCCGGGGGTACTAAGGCGCCAAATCCTTTGGGAAGCGGTGCGGACGGTACCTCCGCAAAGTCCGACTGGGGTACGGGAGGTTCCAGCAAAGCGGCGCCCTCCGGGGCACCAAAAAGAACCTCCTCCGCAGAAGCCAGCAGAAGCCAACCGGAGCTGCAGAGAGCGGATCAAGTCCAGTGTACAGAGGGCGCCTCTTGCCAAAGAAGGGAGATCTCCGGTTGGAGCTCCTTCGCCGGCAATCGCGGAAAGACGGGGCTTCGGACCTGTCTTGACGCCGCACTGGACGCAGGGTGGCAGGCTTACTGCGAGGAGCAGGAGAAAGCGGCCGCTCAGCGCGCGCAGAGTGTGCCTCGACAACCCAGGTCGAGTGATCGTTCGGGGACGTCCAAGAAGCAACAGACGTCCTCGGAGCAGCCTTCCATCAAGAAGCTGCGGGCTGATATGGGCCCCGAACTCCCTGGTGTGCGCCAAGGGCACATGTTTCTAGCGCGTTATGGCAGGGGTTCGTCGGAGGCGGGTACATCAGCTGACACACCTTTTACCAGGCCTCGTCCACTCACGGATGAGGAGCGTGCCGGGCTGCCACCCGCCGGAGGATTTCCCGGGCTTGTTGGAAGTGACGGTTCCTGCGGGACCGACAGAGGGACGCATGGTGGTGGACACCACCGCCTCCTCGAGCTCCACGTCGGTGGTCAGACCTAAGACCCCACATGAGGCTCCTTCCGCTGCAAGCAGTTCCGGACATGCGCCTTTTTCTCTCGAGAACGACGTCCGCGTCCTCTTTACCGATTGAAGGGACATTCGCGGGATGACAAAGCATAGGCTCCCTGGACATGGATCCCATCAATCCATTAGAGGATGTGTTGCGACAGCCATGGATAGGCCCGTTTACTGTACTTAAACAGGTTACAGACGTGGACTACCGGATCCGGAAGGATTCCGACCCGGATAGAGTTCTGGTGGTTCACATAGACAACCTGAAGAAGTATGAGGACCCGCTTGTCATGGATCTGCTTGTACAAGAGGCGGAACCGGATCCGCGGACTCCGGACGAGCGTGTGCGCCGTATGTTGGGTCTCCCGGACCTCTCTGATCCATCAGTTGACGGTCCAGACATAGAACCACCTATTCTCGGCAATCTGCAGGTACCTCCACTCCTTTCACTACCTGCGGATGACGGGCGGCCACGCCGGAAACCTCATGCGCCGACCCGATATGGGTGGGACTAACGTTCCGCCCATGCGGATGCGTCTGCGGTATCCATCTATCACACCAGGGATGGATTTTAGGTCGTTCCGTGAGAGTTCGCACGACTTTCCTCCGTGAGCAGCTACTTTGTGGCTATCTCCGGAGTTGAGGTCCGCCGATGTCTTTACGTCGTAATGCCGCCGCTCCGCATCCGCCCTCCCGTAGTTTCTAGCACTAGGGATGTGCGGCAACCTTATCCGCATCAGTTCGACTACTGTCCGGCGTAGCTATAATCGATGTAACTTGAGATTACTGGTCATTTGAGCACTCGGCAATGGTGGAGACAGATCTGCGGATCTGACTCCCAGTGTTTAGCGTTTAGAGCGCTTGAATACATGTCAGAATCAAGTGACGGGGAAGGTACGGGAGGGAAGGTGCCTCCGGACAGTGATCGTGAGATCCAGTCCGGAGATGAGTCTCTTGAGCGCGATAACACGTACTCGTACAGCTGCGTCCGAACGCTCTACTATGGGTTCTGAATAATCCGTCTCCGGCACTAGTGTCGAGAGTGTGATCGCGGTGGACCACGCTGTAGAGAGCAACTTGGCTGTTATTGGCGCCGAGAAGCTCCTAGATCCGTCTCCGCTCCACTGGTTTGGATATTGAGTTGCATCCGTCCGCGGAGATGCTTGCGTCTCTTGGAACGGATGAGAGTACTCGTCCGGAAACCCGTCCAGATGGCCACGGCCGTCCGGACACCGGTTCCGGCGAGAACTCCTCGGTGTCCGCACCTGCGGAGTCTGGTCCGCCTGACCAGGGCAAACCTGCATCTTGGGCTGAACACGTTGATGCGGCTGAGCAAGCTGCATCCCAAGTTCCGGCCTCAGAGCAGGGAGCCGGCTCGGAGGATACAATGGGCAAAGATGACGGGCTTATCTCGCCCGTCTCTAAGCGCACCCGCCTCCGAGCCAAGAAGATTGCCCAGAAGCAGTGGGAGGCCCAACAGAAACTAGAGGCCTCTAACCGCAGGCAATCCGAGTCCGATCCTGACCAGAAGAAGGACTCGTCCGCTCCTCCGCAGAGGAAGAAGAAGAAGAGGAATCACCAGAAACGCAAATCCGGTGGTCCCTCGCCCCAGTCTGGACCTAAGTCCGGAGGACCTAAGCCGCTGGCGCCTAAGCCGGGCGGCAAGTCAGGGTCCTCCGCCAAGTCCGGGGGTACTAAGGCGCCAAATCCTTTGGGAAGCGGTGCGGACGGTACCTCCGCAAAGTCCGACCGGGGTACGGGAGGTTCCAGCAAACCGGCGCCCTCCGGGGCACCAAAAAGAACCTCCTCCGCAGAAGCCAGCAGAAGCCAACCGGAGCTGCAGAGAGCGGATCAAGTCCAGTGTACAGAGGGCGCCTCTTGCCAAAGAAGGGAGATCTCCGGTTGGAGCTCCTTCGCCGGCAATCGCGGAAAGACGGGGCTTCGGACCTGTCTTGACGCCGCACTGGACGCAGGGTGGCAGGCTTACTGCGAGGAGCAGGAGAAAGCGGCCGCTCAGCGCGCGCAGAGTGTGCCTCGACAACCCAGGTCGAGTGATCGTTCGGGGACGTCCAAGAAGCAACAGACGTCCTCGGAGCAGCCTTCCATCAAGAAGCTGCGGGCTGATATGGGCCCCGAACTCCCTGGTGTGCGCCAAGGGCACATGTTTCTAGCGCGTTATGGCAGGGGTTCGTCGGAGGCGGGTACATCAGCTGACACACCTTTTACCAGGCCTCGTCCACTCACGGATGAGGAGCGTGCCGGGCTGCCACCCGCCGGAGGATTTCCCGGGCTTGTTGGAAGTGACGGTTCCTGCGGGACCGACAGAGGGACGCATGGTGGTGGACACCACCGCCTCCTCGAGCTCCACGTCGGTGGTCAGACCTAAGACCCCACATGAGGCTCCTTCCGCTGCAAGCAGTTCCGGACATGCGCCTTTTTCTCTCGAGAACGACGTCCGCGTCCTCTTTACCGATTGAAGGGACATTCGCGGGATGACAAAGCATAGGCTCCCTGGACATGGATCCCATCAATCCATTAGAGGATGTGTTGCGACAGTTCGGACCTACGACTGCCAGCGCCTACGAGACTTTCCGTCAGTCTGTAGGCCAGCCGGTCGGCCATCGTCGAGTGGGTTTAGATCGGATACCGTCGGACCTAGCGCTGGCTAACCTGCCAGTACCCCGAGCCATTGGTGACTTGGGGTCTGCAGGTATAACCGCGTTGGTCCGCGCGAGAGAAGAGCACCCCTGGGATCACCCCCAGAGAGGTAGGCTCACTCAGACTGCGGAGTACCTCGTTGCGGAGATGTACCGCTCTCTAGAATGGCTCAGCCGGTACCGTGCCGAGGCCTCTCGTGTCGCGTGCCACCTAGCACACGACCAAGGCCACACGGAAGGTACCCAGCGGAGCCTTGAGAGCTACCGGACTCTGTCGGTAGAGTGTGAGCGGCGGGCTTTCGACCAGGGTCGAGCCGCCGCCCTTGCCAAGCAGTCCGAGAGGACCTTCATCTCCTCCGAAGTAACCGCTAGAATGCAGCAGCTGGAGGCTGAGAATCAGCAGCTACGGCGTCGTCTTGACGACCCGAGGTTGCTAGGACTCGCCTGATCCAGGGCGTTGATGACCTTTCGTCGTCCGCTATGGACCAGTCTGCTGTCCAGCGGGCGGACGCTTTGGAGCTGGCCATCTAACCTATCCTCGTCAGGATATGGGGAGAGCGTACCAACCTCGGCGCCACAGCTCTACCGGCCTCCTACGCGTTGGCTCTGTCAGGACCTGGTTTGCAGGGCTCCCCAGCCAAGCCCCTGCAACCGCCACCAGACCTGCCTCGTCCGCCCGTGCCGCCGGATTATTCTATGCCGGCTCCGCTGCTTCCGCAGCGTAAGGACCCGTCTCCGCCGCCAAGCCCCAAGAAAGGCGGCCCGGACGAGGAGCCGATGCAGGAGGGGAAGGCTAGTCACCTAGCCTCGTCGCTGCGACAACGTAGCGGCGTGCAGGAGCCGCTTCCGCGGCTTCGAACTGCCTCAGACCCATCCTGCGGACCTGAGGCGCCCTTTTTAGACGTACTTTCACTTTTGATCACTCGGTGTGTCGTTTTACAAAATTTCTAAATTTAAAGTTTAACCTTAAAGATCTTCCAAAGACTCGGCACACCGTCCCTTTCGGCGGATGACCTTCCAAGATCATCATCCTTTTTGGACTACCTCGGTCAAAATTTTAGCTTGTTTATTAGGGTAATTCAATTAGTAAAGCACGTTATAGTTTACTCCGTAAGTCCGGGGGTCGTTCCCCATTCTTCCAGAAGGGACCCTTCAGGTCCTCGTCTTTTGCGCCGTGACTTTCGGGTGCCGACACCTTGCTTCCTTCCAGTCCGCCCATGCGATGCCTTCGTCGTGTTTTGCCAGTTTTTGGGCGCGGGCGGAGCATGTTGGGGACCAACATTGTAAGAAGGGGGTAATGTGGCGATTTTGCCCAAAGATCGAGGCAGATGTCTTTCTTAAACACTCTAGTTTTACGGCCTTCGTTTTGACAGCTCCAGTTCAGAGTGTGCGTTGCCCCGGCAACACTCAGTAATCCTCTCGCGCCAGTAAACTATAACAATGGTTTGACCTAGTTTCTCCTCCTGCCTCTTGTGCAAAGGTATATGTACTCGAGCGTTGGCTTGATCTGTGAGATTGTCCCAGAGCAGGCCAAGAGGCAGGACGAGAGGCTCGCCATGAGCTTTACGTCCTCGTGTTTTGGGTATAGGCCCTCGCGGGCCCTGGGGACGATTTCCATAGGGGGCCCGGGTTGGGGAGAGACAGTGTTGACTCGTGGGCGCAAGCCCTGTGGATCACCGGCCTTTTCCCGCCCGGGATGGTGTGACACAGGCTCTGGCAGTCTGTCGGGCTGTACGGGGTTCCGTCCCCGAGGCAGACCGCAGCTCGCCAAGCCTTTCCAGTTAACACCGTGGTGATGAACCTGTTTCTGAACGGTGTCCGTAGGTCTGGGCGTGCTGGGTGGGCTGTAACCTGGTTAATGTTCTAATGCTAGAGAGTTAACGTGCCCACAGTGACCCTCAGTGAGCGGCTTATCCGCAAGGATCTGAGATAGCGGGTGTGCGTCCGCAAGGATTCGCGGTGAGAGGACTAGCCTCGAGGATCCCGAAGAGCGGGCGATGTTAATACTTTACATATACACACAGGAAGCATTTGCAAATCATTTTAAACGACGAATAACACCTGTTAACCATACAGAACTTTCAATAAACATGTACTGTACCTAATCGAAGACAATCTATCGGCTGAAAACCGTTACAATATATATCATCAGCTTTGTATGCATACAGAGCTGATCGTACACTGTCTAACTCTATATCGTTAACTTAGAGTTATTAATACGAGAAAAGTATCAAAGAAGACAGCAGAATTCTGGTAGCCACTAGACTCAGTTGTAAACCATTGTATCAATACGGAAGTATGAAAATTTTTGATGTATATGCATGCGCAATTATACGAATTCACATGACTGAACTCAATATTAATTATTTACTTGATAATATATTAGTCATGGGTTCCATGCATTATTATCATAATGATATATATTTGCACCACAAGAATAATGACACAAAGCGATCACTCTGAGGGTTGCTGTTGACAAAGAATGCTGACTGTCTGGAACATGATGTGGCGAAGGAAAATTAAAGAAATGATCCCATTGATGGGTAAGTAATATATTATTAAAAATCAAACAAAACTAAGTTAGATGATTTTACAAACATAATATATATTATGTTCATATTGATGGGTAAGTTATTTTTAGAAATCAAACACATTTATTGAGTAATTTTGGCATACTCATCACTGGGGGGAAATGGAATGCAGATTCGAGTGTAGATATATATACTTTTGATGATATATTCACATAATTACTTTTTACTGTGGCGATTTTGCCCAAAGATCGCGGCAGGCGTCTTTGTTAAACACTTTCTAGTTTTACAGCCTATTTTTGGACGCTTCAGCTCGAAGCAGGCGTTGCCCCGGCAACGCCCTCTAATCCTCTCTCGCCCAGTACACTATAACAATGGTTTGACCTAGTTTCCCTTCGTGTCTCGTGTTCTGGGGTTTATATACTCGGGGACCGGCTTGATCTGTGAAGTTGTCTCAGAGCAAGGCGAGAGGCAGGATGGGGAGCTCGCCATGAGCTCTAAGTCTCTGATCGGCTAAAGCCCTCGTGGGCTCCTGGGGACCATTTCAATAGGGGGCCCGGGCTGGGGGAGACCTTTGCTGACTCAGGGCGCGCAAGCCCTGTGGATCACCGGTCTTTTCCCACCCGGGATGGTACAACACAGGCTCTGGCAGGATGGGGAGCTCGCCATGAGCTCTAAGTCTCTGATCGGCTAAAGCCCTCGTGGGCTCCTGGAGACCATTTCAATAGGGGGCCCGGGCTGGGGGAGACCTTTGCTGACTCGGGGCGCGCAAGCCCTGTGGATCACCGGTCTTTTCCCACCCGGGATGGTACAACACAGGCTCTGGCAGACCGTCGGGCTGGCCCAGAGTTCTATCTCTGTGACAGTGCCGTCGGCGAGGCCGGCCAGCAACATGCCCACGTGTATGGGTTCCGTGGTGCCGCTCCCATGGCATCTCGGGCTCTACACATGGCTACATTACCATAAATATGTATGATGCATGTTGTAGATAAGGTGATGATGACGATGGTGATGTGCTATGATGTGATGTATGACGGCCGGACTCGTAACCTGGTTGTAGTAATAGAAGGTACCACGATGCCCTGTAGCGGGCGCTGAACGTTACATTGGTGCCGTGTTCAGGATCAGTCCGACGGCGTTCCATCGCAGCCTAACGTCGCAGTGTCTTGCTCCCTCGTCCCTGGGGACCCGTCGCCTCCTCCGGGACATCTTACGTGAAGTATGAGCGATCAAGATAAAGAGAAAAACAAAGATAAGGTCTCCGACCATACCCGGCTGAAGACCGGCCGTGAGCCGTTCTCGGGTGGCTCCGGCGAAAAGCAAAGACGTGCGGAGCCCTCCACAGACAGGACCCTGTCTACAGAGTCGACTCTGGCGTCCTCGACTCCGTCTCCGGACGTAGAGTCGAGCTCTGCGAGGTCGCCACATGTGTTGCCGTCGAGGTCTAACCTCGATGAGTTTGGCGCGGTAGGCGGAGCTGGCAACGGCTCTACGCCACACCCGCCCATGTCTGGACGCTCTTCGTGGCAGTCGGCACTCTTCCAGGGGATGTCTCTGGACATCCAGAATCGAGCGCCGGTCACCACGGCCAGCTCCGGACAGGCGGACCAACGGTACCGGCTACCTACACCGGCTGAGCAGACTGATGGACCAGCTCACCCATACTCTGAGTGAGTTGGCTCCCCTAGGGTGCTACGACCGCGCCCGGTCACCCCACCAGGGACGATCAGACCGACAGAACCGTTTCCCCTCTCCGCAGTCACAGAGCCTTTTGGGGCCCTTGTCGGAGAGGGAACAGCGGCTGATCTCTATTGCGCTTGACCAATACAAGCAGAGTCAGCCTGCTTGGAGCATCGATCCGACGGTTCCCTACAGTCCGGGGATGACTGGGCCTATGGCCCCTCCCCAAGTCCTACCAAGTCCGCAGGCGCCAGTGGTCTCAGCAATGGGATCCACGCCTGCTCCGCGGCTTGGAGGCACCACGCTGGCAACCGCTTCGACCGTTCCTACGGCCGGAGTGGCCGCCGCGTGGTCAACCTATCCTGGCAGTCAGGGTGTGTCGGGCATGCAGTGGCAACCGGTGGCTTCGGCCCCTAGCTACGTTAGCTATGCCGCCCCGTCTGGAGCCTACCCAGTAGATTCGACGGGAGTCCCGACCACACCAAGCCAGGGTGGGCAGTCGGTAGCTATGTACCCGGCGGCGAGCGTGGGGACCATTTCAATAGGGGGCCCGGGCTGGGGGAGACCTTTGCTGACTCGGGGCGCGCAAGCCCTGTGGATCACCGGTCTTTTCCCACCCGGGATGGTACAACACAGGCTCTGGCAGACCGTCGGGCTGGCCCAGAGTTCTATCTCTGTGACAGTGCCGTCGGCGAGGCCGGCCAGCAACATGCCCACGTGTATGGGTTCCGTGGTGCCGCTCCCATGGCATCTCGGGCTCTACACATGGCTACATTACCATAAATATGTATGATGCATGTTGTAGATAAGGTGATGATGACGATGGTGATGTGCTATGATGTGATGTATGACGGCCGGACTCGTAACCTGGTTGTAGTAATAGAAGGTACCACGATGCCCTGTAGCGGGCGCTGAACGTTACATTGGTGCCGTGTTCAGGATCAGTCCGACGGCGTTCCATCGCAGCCTAACGTCGCAGTGTCTTGCTCCCTCGTCCCTGGGGACCCGTCGCCTCCTCCGGGACATCTTACGTGAAGTATGAGCGATCAAGATAAAGAGAAAAACAAAGATAAGGTCTCCGACCATACCCGGCTGAAGACCGGCCGTGAGCCGTTCTCGGGTGGCTCCGGCGAAAAGCAAAGACGTGCGGAGCCCTCCACAGACAGGACCCTGTCTACAGAGTCGACTCTGGCGTCCTCGACTCCGTCTCCGGACGTAGAGTCGAGCTCTGCGAGGTCGCCACATGTGTTGCCGTCGAGGTCTAACCTCGATGAGTTTGGCGCGGTAGGCGGAGCTGGCAACGGCTCTACGCCGCACCCGCCCATGTCTGGACGCTCTTCGTGGCAGTCGGCACTCTTCCAGGGGATGTCTCTGGACATCCAGAATCGAGCGCCGGTCACCACGGCCAGCTCCGGACAGGCGGACCAACGGTACCGGCTACCTACACCGGCTGAGCAGACTGATGGACCAGCTCACCCATACTCTGAGTGAGTTGGCTCCCCTAGGGTGCTACGACCGCGCCCGGTCACCCCACCAGGGACGATCAGACCGACAGAACCGTTTCCCCTCTCCGCAGTCACAGAGCCTTTTGGGGCCCTTGTCGGAGAGGGAACAGCGGCTGATCTCTATTGCGCTTGACCAATACAAGCAGAGTCAGCCTGCTTGGAGCATCGATCCGACGGTTCCCTACAGTCCGGGGATGACTGGGCCTATGGCCCCTCCCCAAGTCCTACCAAGTCCGCAGGCGCCAGTGGTCTCAGCAATGGGATCCACGCCTGCTCCGCGGCTTGGAGGCACCACGCTGGCAACCGCTTCGACCGTTCCTACGGCCGGAGTGGCCGCCGCGTGGTCAACCTATCCTGGCAGTCAGGGTGTGTCGGGCATGCAGTGGCAACCGGTGGCTTCGGCCCCTAGCTACGTTAGCTATGCCGCCCCGTCTGGAGCCTACCCAGTAGATTCGACGGGAGTCCCGACCACACCAAGCCAGGGTGGGCAGTCGGTAGCTATGTACCCGGCGGCGAGCGTGAGCTCCCAGCTCCCATGTCCGTGGCGTACGAGTCCGCTCCGGTGGACTCTGCCACGGGAGCAGAAGGTACACGGACTCTGCAGTCCTACACCCTGGAGCTGGCTTCGCCAATCGGGCATGCTCGCCGCGTGACCAGAGACCCGATCAGTCTTCTTGGCAAAAGAAGTTCAACGGGGATAACGCCGATCTGGAGGACTACTTGCTCCAGGTGTGGCGGACAGCGGTTTACGAAGGATGGACCCAGGAGGAAGCTGGGCATATCCTCTCGGGGAGCCTAGAAGGCAAGACCCTCCGAGTTATGCAGTGTCTGCCAGTGGGAACAGCTACGTTCGTCGAGGATGCTCAGCAACTACTCCTGCTGTTCACGCCGACGACCAACAGGCGGATGTTCCAGCGGCAGTTCAAAGCTCGACTGCGCCTACCAACTGAGTTCATTACCGAGTATGCATTCAATCTGAGCGTACTCGGCCGGAGAGCCTATCCGGACTTGGAACCCAGTCGGTTTGAACCGATGCTGATCGATCAATTCATCGATGGCCAGCCATGCCACATCTCCTACGGGCTGGCCACCCATGAAAAGCGATCGATGGAGGAGGCAATCAACTCCGCCCTTGCAATAGAGGTAGCTGTCTGTTCCGACAGATGCCTCCGGCCCCGGCTTTGGCCCCCACTGTCCCTACGCAAGTGGTTGCACCGTCTCCTGCCCAAGCATCACAAATGACCCCATGGTCGGCCCCGGCTCCCCGGGAACCCGCCATGGAGTCCAACCCTCAGCGGGTTGGTACACCGGCGTCTCCTCAGGGGATGCTTGTACAGGTGGCACCAGCTGTCGCGACGTGCTCGTCCTCAGATGAATACGACTTAGAGGAATACGCTTTCTGTGCGGCGCAGATGATTGCGCACTGTGCAGGAATCGATGCTCCAGGACCCGCGGAATGCTGTGCGTTCACGTCCGGAACAGCCCAGAACTGTCCCTGCTACTTCTTCGGAAAACAGGGACAATTTTGGCTGAAGTGTTCAAAGTTACTCGAACGCCTGCGGGCACGCGGATATCAAGGGGGTCTCCCTGATCAACGCTGGAGGAATTCCTCTTTTCGGTCTGGTCCTTCGGGACAACAAGGCCGCCCCTCACTTGAGGGAAACTGAAACCGGACGCCGTGGTGACCAACACCGCGTCCAGAGACAGTTGTTCTGTGGCGTCTGACGCTGCCCCCTCTACTGACGAGGTGGACAACCCTTAAGTAGATATGACTTCTCCAGAAGTAGTCCTTGAGGATCAGTCTAGCTCCTCCGCAGCCGAGGCAGATAATGAGGACTCCGTAGCTGAGCCCAGTGCTCTGGATGATTCCGATCATCTGATGTGCGCACTGGTGAGGGACCCCTGCTGGTACCTGCCCCTATCTTTTGGACGGGAGCTAGTCCGGTTCCTCGTAGACTCCAGCTCGGAGGTTACCATCATAGCTACAGAAACGTTCAAGCGAGAGCAAGCGCTCTGCGACCTAGTGTTGCGGGATCCCGGGCGTTACACGCTCCACGGAGTGGGTAACAACAGCATCCGTATCCACGGTATCATCGATCTGCCTATTACTCTTGGGGACCAGGTGTATATCACAGACGCAATCATTGCGAATATCAGAGCACCTGCGATCATTGGAATGAACTTTCTCCGGATCCACCGGGTAATCGCCAACTTCAGCTCTGGCGAGCTCTGGATGGGAGAGGACACCCATTTTCTCTTCCAAGCAGGTCCGAGTCGTTCATCCCCGCATGCCCCTTGATGGTCGTCCGTGTATAGTGCAACCGGTGAGCAATTTTGCCTGAGGAACTGGACTCGTGCTGGGTGGAGCTCTGGTCAAATCCAACACCTGCGCGATGCCCATCCTCGTGGTGAATACCATGAATGCTCCCGTTGTACTGCAACGTGGTTGTGTGGCAGCTATTGCTACACTAGCGTCGTCTAGCCGGGTTATCCCTGACGACCCTGTCTGTCATGCTGCGTGCACGGCGGCGGTCGCCGGAGATGTTCCGTTCTCCCTGCCGGACCATCTGGAATCTAGAGTTCCGAACGACTGGCTGGATGAAGATCAGCATCAAGCTCTCCGCAAGCTGCTCCGGCAGTATGCAGATGTGTTCATGAGTCGGACGGTGCGGTTGGCAAGACAGACGTGGCCAAACACCGCATCGACCTCCTGGACGAGCGTCCTATTAAACAGCGTCTACATCGAGCAGTGATAGTGCACCAAGAGGTCATAGATCAGGAGGTGCAAAAGATGCTCGAGCTAGACATCATCGAACCCAGTGATAGCCCTTGGGCCAGTCCTGTGGTTATGGTGAAAAAGAAGGACGGCTCGTGGAGGTTATGTGTTGACTATCGTAAGCTTATCGAAGTCACGCGGAAGGACTCATATCCTCTCCCGCACAACCTTCGATACCTTGGCCGGATCGCACTACTTCTGTGCTCTGGATCTGGCCTCTGGGTATTGGCAGGTCCAGATGGACGAGAGTGATAGAGCGAAGACTGCCTTCGTTACCAAGAACGGGCTCTACCAATTCAAGGTAATGCGGTTCGGGCTCTGCAACGCACCAGCGACGTTCGAGCGCCTCATGGAGATGGTACTTAAAGGGTTCCTCTGGAAGCGATGTATGGTCTACATCGACGATGTCGTCGTGTACTGCCGGTCGTTCGAGGAAACCCTCACCAACCTCCAGATAGGCTGCCGGTTTGTGCGATCCTCACGGAATCACGGGCGCCAATTTCGTCTGGTCGGCTGAGCAGGCAATTGCCTTCTCGGAACTCCGGCAAGCTTTAGTAGCTGCCCCGGTGCTGCGGCACCCTCGTCCGGATTGCGAGTTCATCCTGGACACTGATGCGAGTAAATTTGCACTCGGCAGTGTCCTCTGGCAGATCGTGGATGGGCAAGAGCGGGTAGTAGCTTATGCGAGTGTGGCTATGAGCCACTCTCAAATGAACTACTGCACCACTCACCGCGAGCCTCTCGCGGTGGTAACCATGACCAAGCGGTTCTGACATTACTTGTTGGGGCGTCACTTTCGACTGCGGACTGACCACAGTTTGCTCAGGTGGCTCCTTAACTATAGTGAAGCCGACGGCTTGGTGGCCTGGTGGCTTGTCAAACTCCAGGAGTATGAGATGCAAATTGAGCACCGCGCCGGAAAACTGCACGGCAACGCTGACGGCTTGTCACGTTGTCATAAGTGCAAGAATCCCAACTGCGCAGGGATGACCCCATTTCAGCGCATTGAGGATTCTTCCTCAGACTCGGAACTGGACCTTCCGGGAAGAACGCAGGCTGCCGCCCCCTCTAACAACACGGTGGCCTGAGCAACAGGAGTCCACCCTCGTGCGAGGACCCGCCGACACCAGCGATGGCGTCCCACATTTGAATCGGAGGTACGGCTCAGCTCCAGCGAGTCTTCCTCGAGTCTGGCGGTGTACTCCTCGTGGGTACCCTCCGCGTCCTCGGGCGAGTCTGAATACGAGCGGTCCTTGACCCCTGTGGTGATGGCCGCTGGTGTTGCGTCAGATGGGTCGGATGAGGAGCCAAAATATTTAGGCTGCTAATCTGGCACAATTGGCCGCGAAGCAGAGAGATGACAGTGCTCTGGCACTGGTAATCAAAGCCCTTGAGGCCGGCCTGAAACCTTTCAAGGATGAGCGGAAAACCTACAGGGAGGAAACCCAGTCTCTTATCTCCCAGTGGGAAAGACTCTCCTTGAGGGATGGCCTCTTATACCACCCCTTAACCACGGTTAAGGCTGGCGCGCCATTTGACCGGATCGCCCTGGACATACTGGATACCCACCGGGTCACCCCACGTGGTTTCCAGTACATCCTGGTGATCTCGGACTATTTCACCAAATACACAGATGCCTACCCACTGCGCTGCCAGACTGCGGACGAGATAGCTCGGTTGCTGGTGAATAGGTGGGTGGTTTACCATGGTGTATCCAAGCAGGTACATTCGAATCAGGGCACGCAAATTGAAAGCAACCTGTTCCGGAACCTGGCACAGATGCTAAGAAGTACCAAGGTGTGGACCACCCTTTACAGGCCCCAGTCGGACGGACAGGTTGAGCGCTTTAACCAGTATGTCCTTAACATGCTGGCGGCTTTTGTGAATGACCGTGCGAATGATTGGGATGGCCACCTCCCGTATGTCTTAATGGCGTACAGGTCGTCGGTTGTACGGTCGATGTTGTACGGCCGGGAGCTAAATCTGCCCATGGATATTATGTATCCAACTGCGGCGGAAACCGGTGCAGTACCCCAGTGCGGTCCGGAGTATGTTGAGTGGGTTCGCGCGAGCATACCTGGACAAGTCTGCCATCCGGCAGAAGCGTGGCTATGACGCCCATGCCAAGGGTAGGCCCGCTTTTGCGGAGGGAGATAAGGTGCATTATTATTATCCACTGCTCAAGCAAGGCAACAAATTTGCTAAGCCGTGGATAGGCCCGTTTACTGTGCTTAAACAGATGACAGACGTGGACTACCGGATCCCGACTACCGGATTCCGTCCCGGATAGGGTTCTGGTGGTCCATATAGACAACCTGAAGAAGTACGAGGGCCCGCTTGTCATGGATCCGCTCATACAAGATGCGGAACCGGATTATGTTCCTCTTTCAGGCTACTTTGTGGCTATCTCCGGAGTTGAGGTCCGCGGATATCTAAGCGTCGAAACGCCGCCGCTCCGCATCCGCCCTCCCATAGTTTCTAGCGCTAGGGACGTCCGGCAACCCTGTCCGCATCAGATGGACTGCTGTCCGGCATAGCTAACACAGCGGCTATGCTGGCCGGACCACTTTTGCGGATCTGCCGGACGCCCTTGGTCTCGAAACAACCTCTGATATGGCCAGACTGAGGTTGGGATTTACGTCCACTATGGGAAAAGCGCCTTCCCACGGATTTGGGGAACTGGCATATGGACGCAGGGATAGCGACCGGATGTGGGACTGATGTCCGCGGTTCGTCCGTATCACTCGTCTGGACGTTTTAAGATGACGCACTCCGGTGCGTTATCCCTCGTGAGCCACTACTGTAATTAAGTTTATAGTAGGATAAGGTTTCTAATGGCAGGAAACTGTTTAACCATTATTTTTAATGGACCGGCTGTTAAGTCCGCGTGTGCGGACCAGTCGCGGCAGTAGGGGACGCTCATTTATTGGATCCGTGCTCCGGTAGTCGTTTGTTTAGGCTCTGGGCTGGACCGGGCTTGCTCCGCGACCCTACTGTATGTTTGGGTTGCTAGTGGGCACGTCATGAACGCCCACAGTGCGCTCAATTGTCTGTGGGGCTGCCATGGGCTTGCTCAATCGCCTTGTAAGCGTACCAGCGGCTATGGGGAGTGTTCATATTTATTCATCCATCTTATGTTATTATTTCTTGAGTGCATTCCGTGGAAACGCTATTCTTACTCATTTGATCATACATTGAGATAAGTTTAGTGATATATCTTTTTCCTGGTGCATAGAGAGTAAGAAATCGGGAGATTTCTGCTTTCGTTAGAGGGGTGTAGGAGATTGTGTTTTGTGTATCGGAAGCTTGTGTGCCGTGATCTATGAAAAGTAGGCGAATGGTGGTGAATGTATATTCATTGCTGATTCGAGCGTTGTATAATTTATTTTGTCACCAATGTATATGGGGCATAATCGTAATATCCACAAGTAGATCGACTTCTGATACATTGTATACAATCTCTATCCTGCTGAGTTGATTAACTTCACAACATTGACCGCCAGTGCGGAAGCAATAGCTAATGACTGACTCGCTTTCGGGCGAACCGGCTCTGAGGATGATGGCCACGAGGCTGTCTCCGGGAGCCAACACATGGGTTCTGCGGAATGAGGACCCGCATAAAGCTCTCAATCGGGACCGTAGGTATCCTTCCTACGACCATTTGAGCCAGCATATTGCGGGGTACCACTACTCATGGGTGAAGTTATTTCTCTGTAGGCGGTGCTACTCACGTGGCGCCCGGGAGAGATTCTTCCCCATTTTATAGGCCTTAAACGCTCACCGCTTTGGTGCACACCGCGGTGAGGGACTTCACACCGACGGTGATGAAGTTGGGCCTGTATTCAACTATGGATACATTCCACCTCGGGTGGTGCCGATTATGACCACGTCAGGATCGGCGAAGATCGTGTCGGTATCGTGTCAGAGTCTAGTATCGTGTCGGCAGGCTCGAGCTACGCAGCTCACCTGACGGCCACTATGGACCAGACCCCGGCGGAGTACGCGACGGCAGCAGAAGCCGTCCGGACAGCAGCAGAGGCTGTCCGTCAGCCGCCGGAATCCCAACTACCAGGGGAAGAACAAACCCGGATTACCACGATGGTGTCTGAGATGGGGCAGATTGCATCCAAGACACGCCTGGCCTCCCCCAAACGTCGCACCCCACCACAGACTAAGGGGAAGGGCTCGTCCGCCGGAACTGCTCCGGCCCGGACAGCGCCCCTTCAGTCTCCGGCGCATTGACGCAGGAGGATTTTCCGGGCTTGCTGGAGGTGACGGTCCCTGGAGGTCCATCAGAGGGACGTGTGCTGACGGACACCACCGCCTCCTCGAGCTCCACGGCGGTGGTCAAGCCTAAGACCCCTCGTGAGGCTCCCTCTCAAGCAAGTAGTACCGGACGTGTGCCACCTCTCTTGAGGTTGACGTCAGCATCTTCTATTCCGATCGAAGGAACGTCCGCGGAATGGCAAAGTGTAGCCTCCCTGGACATGGATTCCATTGATCCGATGGAGGACGTTCTCCGACAGTACGGTCCCACGTCTGCCAGGCCTACGAGACTTTCCGTCAGTCTGTAGGCCATGCAGTCGGCCATCGTCGAGATGGTTTGGACCGTATACCATCGGACCCAGCGCTGGCTAACCTAACCTGCCAGTACCCCGAGCCATCGGTGACTTGGGGTCCTCAGGTATAACCGCGTTGGTCCGGGCTAGGGAAGAGCACCGCTGGGATCACCCCCAGAGAGGTAGGCTCACCCAAGCTGCGGAATACCTCGTAGCGGAGATGGACTGCTCTTTGGAACGGCTCAGCCAGTACCGAGCTGAGGCCTCTCGTGCTGCTTGCCACTTAGCACACGATCAGGGCCTCATGGAAGGTACCCGGCGGAGCTTTGAGAGCTTCCGGACTCTGGCAGCGGAACGTAAGCGGCAGGCCTTCGAACAGGGAAGAGCCTCCGCCTGTGCCGCCGAGTCCGCTCAAGCCTCCATCACCCCCGAGGTTGCCGCCGAGGTGCAGAGACTGACGGTTGAGAATGAGGAGCTACGGCGTTGTTTTCACGAAGCCGAGGCTGCCCAGACTCGCCTGCTCCAGGGTGTAGATGACCCCGAGTCGTCCACTTTGGATCAGTTTGCTGCCCGGCGGGCGGATGCGGCATTGGAGCTGGCCTTCTACTCCGTTTCAGTTCAAGAATGGGGAGATTGCATGGCCGGCGTCCAACGCACCCGCGATGTGGTAGATATGTTCGCCGCAGTGGCCCATCTTGGGGCAACATCTCTACCAGCCTCCTTCACGTTGGCTCCGTCAGGGCCTGGCATGCAGGGCTCACCAACTAAGCCCCTGCAACCGCCTCCAGGCCTGCCTCGCCTGCCCACGCAGCCGGACTTCACACTTCCGGCTCCGCTGCTACCACCTAGAGAGCAACAGCAGCGTAGGGACCCGTCTCTGCTGCCAAGTCCCAGGAAGGGCAACATGGGCGAGCAGCCGATGGAGGAGGAGGAAGGCTAAGGAGTAGCCTCGTCGGTGCGTCAATGCAGCGGCATGCCGGAGTCGCTTCCGCGGCTCCGCCCTACCTCAGGCTCGTTCCATGGGTCTGAGGAGCCGGTCGGCCGGGCGGCCGGCAACCCTTTTTAGAGGTACTTTTGATCACTCGGTGTGTCGTTTTACCAAATTTCCAAATTTAAAGGTTAACCTTAGAGATATTCCAAAGACTCGACACACCGACCCTTTTGGCGGATGACCTTCCAAGGTCATCATCTTTTTTTGGACTACCTCGGTCAAAATTTTAGCTTGTTTATTAAGGTATTCCAAATTGTCAAGCACGTTGTAGTTTACTCCGTAAGTCCGGGGGTCGTTCCCCATTCTTAAAAAAAGGGACCCTTAAGGTCCTGGTCTTCTGTGCCGTGACTTCCTGGTGTCGGCACCTTACTTCCTTCCGGTTCCCGCATGTGATGCCTTCGTCGTGTTTTGGCTGTTTTGGGCGCGGGCGGAGCATGTTGGGGACCAACATTGTAAGAAGGGGGTAATGTGGCGATTTTGCCCAAAGATCGCGACAGGCGTCTTTGTTAAACACTTTCTAGTTTTACGGCCTATTTTTGGACACCTCAGCTTGAAGCACACAGTGCCCCGGCAATGCCCTCTAATCCTCTCTCGCCCAGTTTCTCCAGTGACCTAGTTTCCCTTCGTGTCTCGTGTTCTGGGGTTTATATACTCGGGAACTGGCTTGATCTGTGAAGTTGTCTCAGAGCAAGGCGAGAGGCAGGACGGAGAGCTCGCCATGAGCTCTACGTCTCCGATCGGCTAAAGCCCTCGTGGGCTCCTGGGGACGATTTCCATAGGGGGGCCGGGCTGGGGGAGACCGTTGCTGACTCGGGGGCGCAAGCCCTGTGGATCACCAGTGTTTTCCCACCCGGGATGGTGCGACACAGGCTTTGGCAGACCGTCGGGCTGGCCCAGAGTTCTATATCTGTGACAGTGCCGTCGGCGAGGCCGGCCAGCAACATGCCAACGTGTACGGGTTCCGTGGTGCCGCTCCCATGGCATCTCAGGCTCTACACACGGCTACATTACCATAACTATGTATTGTGCATGTTGTAGATAAAGTGATGATGATGGTGATGTGTTTTGATGTGATATATGACGGCCGGACACGCTCCGGACGGACTGTGACCTGGTTGTAGTACTAGAAGGTACCCGCGGCGCCCTGTAGCGAGCGCCGAACGTTACATTACTAATGTTTAACAACAATACTTTTGGTATACGTGATCACTCCAGACTCACTAAAACTCTCATAACTTCATAAATCTATTTCATTGAGATATTGACATGATATCAAATTTATAACGTTCCATGAACTTCATGATTTGGGTTGGAATTTAACATAAGCAGTGTGTTGAACTCCATGCATACTGTAGCCAGTTAATTTACAGTTTTATTCATCCTCAGTTGGTCTTGTACTGAGTTGCTCGAGAGTGGTGAGGTCTGATTCAACAGAAGAATGCCGACAACAAGGCCCCATCTCTGGAATGTTATCACACAGCCACACATACCAACACCGCACTCCGATCCACGTGTACACCACGTCACGTCCACTAACCTGGTGTCAAGGTCACCACGCATGTCAAGGTCAAGGTCAGAACCTGCTGACTATAAAACATCCACAAGACCAGGAAGTCCTGGACAACATACATCGGAATCTCGGACGTTCTGGGTTTGTCTGGCTCGGAGCCAGAAGGAAGGACTATGGTAGTAATTGAACTTGGACAAATGATAACCTGACAGACTGCGATCCGGATGTTTGTGACCAACTCTCGGGTTAGTTCCTTCCATATTATCGCTTTTTATCATGTTTTCTCTATACTTGATTTGTTGGTTCCAGTCACGAAATTTCATGTCAGTATTAGGTGTTTAAGCTACAACTGACAATTACGTTATACATTCCAGATTATGCACCGTTTGCTTCGATATTCCAAACACCCAGTGGGCAAGATATGGTGAATGACATCAAGTATGGGGCTCAGAACAAATGTAAAGGTAAGTCACCTTCTTGTACCAACGAAGGATGGTATGACAATGAAGAGAGAGTGCTGATGTCGACAGTCTGATTTTGATATCACCAATTTAATAACAACCGAATGTCATAATGACAAACCTAGCATACTAGAGGTGAACAGAGTCGATCCACACACTGGTGCATTTCATTATGTTTTGTGAAAACACATGCGAATGTTCATGTTCACTCATGTGTTGCCGATATACAGTGTTCTTTCTCACCACATAATTCCACCACAGGGCACGTGACAGGCATACTCTATGACGTCACAGACGCGCACGAGGCCAGCACGTGGTATGATGCCCAGAATACGTGTGATTCTGCAGGTGGACGTCTCCCAGTTCAGTCTGAGTACGGCTCGTCCCTAGACATGGGCTCCTACTGGCTGGGTTTGTTCTACAGGCCTTGGATCTGGCTGGGTCAGTGGTCTTGGTACTCGGGATACACACATATCGGTACCAGCAAACAATAGCTATCAAATAGCCACAGATGGGATCTGATGTACTCTCACGACATCTGAGTGTCAGCATACAATATATATTAACTAACCATAGTTTGGATCAGATGTACTCTCGTCTCCCACCCTGTAACCCTTGGTGATAGTATTATTGTCACCTATGCTGTATCCCAGTAAGGCCATGTGTACCTCAAGTATTAAATGGGAAATGTAAATCAATTTCCAGTTCGTGCAAAACCACGGACAAATTAGGAGTAGAAGTTATTTAGGTCACCGTAGGCATTCACTGACCCACATAACACAATTTCTCTGACCCCCTTCTCTCACAAGTGACACCTAGAAACGACTGCCCTGTGATCTAGTTTTAGTCCAATGTGACATTTGACCTCTTTCTCTCACAGATGGCACACCAGAAGAGGCCCAGCTTGTGACCTAGTTCTGTGACCTGGTTCTAGTCCAATCAGACATCTGACCTCTTTCTCTCACAGATGACACACCAGATGGCAGGACCAGCAAATGGCAGGACCAGCCTGTGACCTTTGTTCTAGTTCAATCTAACCTTTGACCTTATCTTTCACAGGTGCCACATCAGAAAAGGACCGGCCAGTGACTTATTTCTAGTACAGTCTGACCTTCGACCTCTTTCTCTCACAGGTGACTCACCAAAAGTGGACCGGCCTGTGACCTAGTTCTAGCCCAATCTGACCTTTGACCTCTTTCTCTCACAGGTGACTCACCAGAAGTGGACCGGCCTGTGACCTTCTTCCAGTCTGATCTGACCATTGACCTCGAAGACGACCGGAGCTGTCTTGGATTGCGACTCTCTGACTTAAGCTGGACCCCAGTGAACTGCGAGCAGAACACCTCCATCCTTGTCTGCCAGGGTATGTGTTTTGAAATGAAACATGCACAAATATTGTAGTAATGTGTGACTGAAAACTCAAGCTACATGAACCCGCTTTAGGTTCCATTTTGATCCTCGGAAAACTGTTAGACAGGCCCATTGGCACACTGTGTAGCTGTTGTTTTACAGAAGCGACGGATTTTAAGCCACAAACATTCTTCACCGCACTTTCTGCATGCTGGTACCTTACAGTCCCTGATGATCCATCTGAACTTCCATGCTTCTGTTGTAACATTTATCTAGAATCTTCAGTTCATCATGAACCCTGACCAGGACATTCCCCTGATTTGCTTGACAATATCTAAACGCTATTTTGTCAGTTTTTTGGTTGAGTAAAACAGCATGGTTTGAATGGTTCTCATGAACCACTTTCTGAATTGAGCGGTTCTCCCGTAGCACCAACAGGCCTACAGAAATACATAATTATCAGGAAGGTTTCTGAAGTAACACCAACAGGCCTACAGAAACTGGCATGCTGAGATGGATGTCTGTGTCAACACACCTATTCGCTGTTTTTGCTTTGAAGAGAGGAAGAGAGTTCCTTCTGAAAGCACACTCAACACTAACAAACTTAAATATCTGGAGACTCCACCTCTCTCACCCACTCGCTTGTTAATCCCTAGTTGCCTGGAATACTTGTCAAATTCCCATGTGCTTCATATGTATCCATTGGATATCAAAATATCAGTCTTGGAGAGATTAGTATAAGTGAAGGCTGACTAATGGACCAAGGTGGCCAAATTTACTGAAGACGCAAAGCTCGCAGGATGCTATTTAGCAGACTGATGTTTGACAGCACGTCACCAGCAATTTAGCAATTAAAAGCTAACAAGCAGGAGGGTTGTGTGCAGAAAAGTGAAGTTACATCTGTGCGGATGTTTTGGCAGGGAATAGAGCATTGATTCATGCAGATCGTGCTCTCTCTCTCATATAATGGATGTTGTATCTACCAGGACCCGAGAATGAATAAGACATGTAGTTGTTTATATCGACGATGTATTGAATAAATTCGCAACATAAAGTTGTCCAGGAGAATTGAATATTCTAATCTATCAGGTATAAAAGATTCTTTAACACTGATTCTATTTTCACTAAACTTTTCATTTGATCACATGTTGCAAGAGCAAATATGCCATGGTTGTTTCCAACCATTCGGTCTTTTCCCTGCCTATTAACAACACATCGTTATATAACGCAGAATCTGATGCCGTCAACAACGAGTTTAAAATCGAGTACAAATCAGTGGTTTATGTCGTCATCACAGCGGCTGTGTGTTTGTTTGTGTGTGGACTTGCCTACGGGATCAATGCCATCGCTAAAGTGTGAGAACATGACCTGCTATAGATCACAAAGATCAAAAGTTACTGCATTGTCGTTTACGCTGCACAATTAATCATCATACCATCATACATTTTTCTATTCACATTGATTTTGAACAAACTCCTCGTTTAAATTGACTCTAATATGGGTTCAATCTTTTCATAATAGATGGCGCAGTCGTCAGCGAACTGGAACATCTGATTGTGTGATTCTATCACATGGGGAATCCCCGGAAACTGGGATTTCTCAAAGTACAACAGTGCTGCAATCCCGCAGGGCTGCCCCAAGTGATGGCGTCATGAACCAACAACAAGGGGGTTCCCCGTATGACGTATTGAGGGAATCCCTCATCATGAGTCACCATTCCCGCTTGAGGGAAAATTTACTTCTCAGTGAGAGAGACAATGTAGAATCCACGGAGTTTTCCTCTTATGAAGTCATCAACGAGTCCCAAATGAGAAGTGTGATTCCCAAATGCGAGCAAGACTTTGATCGCAAACTCTGTGATGGGTCATTCAGAAAACAAATCCCCACTCCTTGCGCCAGTGTCGAAAAGTCTCGCCATGGCAACCGCTTCCAGGAGTCCAAAAGCTGTACAGACAAAGCTGTACAAGAAAGTTCCACTCAATTTTCTGTGATCGCTGACAGAGATGTGGCCCAGAGTCAGTCAGAAACTGGTGGAAATCACATGTTGGTGGAGAGAGAGGGATACTTAACTACCTGTCCCTCTGACAGAGACACTGTGCTGAACTCAAAAGAACTGACCGAGATCTAGCCCAGAACCAGTCAGCCAGTGGCGGAGATCAGCTGGTGGTGAGGGATGAGGGATACATGAGTACCTGTCCTCCTGGTAGAGACACCATTCTGAACCTCGGAAAACCTGATGGAAATCTAACCCAGAATCAAGCAGTCGGTGTCGGAGATCAGCTGGTGGCGACAGGAGAGGAATACCTGACTACCTGTCTTCCTGGTAGAGATTCTGTGCTGAACCTCAAGAAAGCTGACAAACATCTAGCCCAGAACCAGACAGTCAGTGGTGGAGATCAGCTGGGGGTGAGAGGAGTGGAGTACCTGACTACCTCTCCTCCTGGGAAAGACGCTGTGCTCAACCTCACGAAAACTGTCAAAAATCTAGCCCAGGACCAGACAATCAATATCAGAGATGAGTCGGTGCCGAGGGGAGAGGAATACTTGACTACCTGCCCGCTTAGGAAGGTGCAACACTCCATGGGAAATGACAGAGACATGACAGTTCTGGCCCATGATCAGGCGACCAATTTCGGAGATCAGCTGTCTGCAGAGGGAGAGGAAGACCCCAATACTTACATAAATATACCTAAATACCTAAAGCTGACAGGAATCTAATCGAAGACACACTTATGGAGTTCAAACTGGCGGAGAGAGGGGATTATTTATGACGTCCTTCTGGTGAAGTCATTGTCTGTACTCTTACACCTGTCAAGAAGTGGGCGCCCAATGGTCGCTTTAGACCACTCGGTTATGTCGACCATCATTCCTGACGTCGAATGCATGTGAAATCAAGCAACCATGTTTGTGGAACGGCTAATTCTCCCAGCATTATATTGTAACTTTTGACGCTTATTGGACCTATGGGAATGGTTGTCATAGAATATTATCCACAGCACGACGGATCCAATTTTATGCATCGACTGAACTTTGGTTCTACATGCTGCAGGTTGAGATCTGCGACTGTTGGGGAACTCACAAGATGTTATCTACGGCACAGCGAATGTCTATTCATGAATCTACCGAACTTTGTTCAAAAGATACAATAACATTTGCACTGCATGGTATGGCCCTACATACGGTATATAATTATGTAATTTTGATATATACTCAAGTAACCTAGATCTTGTCTAAATTTATTGTCCACAGATATCTACATTTTATTCAATTATCAAATATGGTTAGGATGCCTTGCAAATCACCATTCGCGTCAATGGTTGTCAAGAATATACGAGAAAACATTATTTGCAAAACATGAATAGCTGATATCAGAAACCCATAAGAGGTCTCTCTTATGGGTTTCTGCTGATGTGTATTTTCAAGTATATATTCGTCTAATAAACCAGACAAAAAATTGGTGTTGTATCTTGTACGATTTGTGGTGTACTTGAAGTTACCTAACAATGCACAGCGAATCATTTGCTGACACACAGTACTCAGATACCAAACAAACAAAATGCTGACTCAAGAAAAAAGCTGTCAGGGCCTGTTTTTGCACTACGATGCACCATTTCCGAGATATCGCAGAAAATGTAAAATGCCTTCTCAGCAAAAAAAAATTCAGATTATAGTCAAAGTTCCTCCTCAATACCCATAAGACATGTTAATCTAGTGTGGTGAATCCGAAAATAACATCCATTTCGCCCTACGTGGCACCATTTCCGAGATATTGACGAAGACGGAAAATGCCGACTCAGAGAAGAAAGTTAAGGTCAATGTCAAAGTGCATCCCTAATACTCCTTGGACATCTTTGTCTGAGCATTGAGTCAAAAAATAACGTCCGTTGCACTCTACGATGCAGCTTTTCCAAGATATCAATGAAACCTAAAAATGCTGACTCAGCAAATAGAATTAAGGTCAAGGTCGAAGGTCATCCTTAAAACCCCTTAAGCATGTTCGTCAAGGGCAACAAGTCCGAAAATAACATGTGTTTGACTCTACGACGCACAGTTTCTGAGATATGGACAAAAATAAAAATTAGGCCAAGGGCCGAAGATAGGTTACCGGACAAGCCAGGTCACTGGTCAAGAGAATATTCAGCATATATAATATTAAGCATATATCATGTCCACAGTTGATTGCTAAGTTGTAAATTCAATAATCAGAGAGATATTAGCAATTTTGTGCTGTGGCCTTGAAAATGAAGGCAAAGGTCAAATTTAAGGTAATCAAAATATTCAGTGTATATCATTTTTTATATGTCCACAATAGATTCCCGAGACATACAGTCAATAGAGGAGCAAGATATGAGCCATTTTGTCCTGTGACCTTGAAAATTAGGTCAGAGGTCAAATTCAAGGTCACGAGAATATTCAGCATATATCATCCTATATGTCCACAATTGATTCCTAAGCTGTAAAATCCATAATAAGTGAGATATTAGCCATTTTGTCCTATGACCTTGAAAATGGGGTCGAAGGTCAAATTCAAGGTCACGAGAATATTCAGCATATATCATTTCCTATATGTCCACAATTGATTCCTAAGCTGTAGAGTCGATAATAAGCGAGATCTAAGCCATTTTGTGCTCTGACCTTGAAACTGAGGTCAGAGGTCAAATTCAAGGTCACGAGAATATTCAGCATATATCATTTCCTATATGTCCACAATTGATTCCTAGTCTCTGATATCAATATTAAGTGAGATATTAGGCATAATGTGTCCCATTATAAAGCATAGGAGAATTTAACAAGGGAAAGTCCCATTTGGGCCGAGTTTGGGCCAAAATGGCCCACTTCGAGCGATTCAAGCGCAACGAAATTCATAGACATCATAGGAGTACATATGAGGGGTGTTATATATCAAAAAGAAAAAAAGTTACTGAACAGATTTTGAGAAAATGGCCGCCAAAGTCCAAAATCAGGCATTTTTCATCGAAAACGGCCGCCATTTTGAAAAAAATGTGAAAATCAAAAAACTAAAAAATACCTCCTTCTTGAATTATTTTTAAGTATTTTTGTGCAAAATTTCAGAAAAATTCGCCCGTAAACAAAAAAGATAAAAATGTGGACGACGACGACGACGACGACGACGGACGACGACGGACGCCGGACGACGGACGACGGACGCAACGCCATGCCAATAGGTTATCGGACCATAGGTCCGGTAACCTAAAAATGCCGACCCAGTGAAAAAATTAAGGTCAAGGTCAAATACACCTAAATATGGTTGTCTATAGCGACAAGTCCGAAAATAACGTCCATTTTGCTGTACAGCGCACCGTTTTCGAGATATAGACTAAAACGAGAAATGCTGATTCAGCAAAATAATTTAAATTCAAGGTCGAAGATCATCCCTAATACTACTTAGGCATGATTGTCTAGGGGGGCGAGTCTGAAAATAACGTTTGTCATCTTTGTGGAATTAATGTCACCATTAGGCCTGCAGCATATGCCTTGCTCTATTAACAAGTATTTTATCAATCGAGGCTGATTCACACATTTCATGTCAGGCGAGACTATGAGATTTAGCCTTCAGCATCATCTAAGGTCAAGTTCAAAGTCACCAAAATATGTGCCGTATAGATTGGACGCCTTATAAGCTTATAGTACAATCCTAACCTCTGGGTGCAAAAGTTTAAAACTCAACAGCCAATTTACACATTCCACTTCAGACATTTAGCACTCAAGATCATCCGAGGTCAAGGTCATCATTATTTGACCCATCTACGATTTTCTATATGTTCATAATGTAACCTTTAGCTCTATCTACAAGCATTTCATCTGTAGTGGAAAATGTGGACATTTTTCACCCAAGAAAGGCTGTTTTAACCTTTCAAGGTCATAGGAGGTCAAATTGAAGGTCACCTCATCAATCGCCACATGACTTCTTATTTGAATGTGTAGGCCTAAATATCTAAGCTCTACCTTCAAGCGTTCTTTGAGTGGTCGCTCCGATTATGAAGGAAAAAAGTACAGAAAAAGTAACGAAAGTCTTCTTTTTTCAAAAGGTGAAACAAAATTTTCGCCACCACGTCAAAAATTCAAAATGGCCACCACACAGAGACCGGCCATTGAAGAGAAACAAAACTTATAGACGTCACAACTGTATATGAGAGTAATCTTTTTAACCAAATCTCTCAAAACTGATCAGACAGTTTTTGAGAAAATGGCTGCCTCATTCAAAATTGAGTGCTTTTCATCGAAAACGGCTTCCATTTTAAAATTAATTTTTAAAAATGAAAAATTCTTCCTTCATTTATTTCAAGGTATCTTTTGCAAATTTTCAGAAAGATGGGACCGTAAACTTTGAACATAGGCCCAGGGACATGTAGCTTACCGGCTAGCCAACAGGTGATCGGACCGATGGTCTGGTAACTTCAAGGTAAAAAGTATATTCAGCATATATCATTTCCTATATGTCCACAATTGATTTGTAAGCTGCAAAGTTGACAACAAGTGAGATATGCGCCATTTTGGGCTCTGACCTTGAAAATGAGGTCAAAGGTCATATCCAAAGTCACAAGAATATTCAGTATATATTATTTCTTATATGTCCACAATTGATTCCCAAGCTGAAAAGTAAATAATAAGTGAGATATTAGCCATTTTGTGCTCTGACCTTGAAAATGAGGTCAAAGGTCAAATTCAAGGCAATCAAAATATTCAGCATACATCATTTTCTATATGTCCACAATTGATTTCTAAGCTGTAAAAGTCGATAATAAGCGAGATATTAGCCATTTTGTGCTTTGACCTTGAAAATAAGGTCAAAGGTCACATTCAAGGTCATGAGGATATTCAGCATATATCATTTCTTATATGTCCACAATTGATTTCCAAACTGTAAAGTGAATCATAAGCGAGATACAAGGTGTTTTGTGCTCTGACCTTGAAAATGAGGTGAAACGTCAAATTCAAGGTCATCAGAATATTCGGCATACTAGTACCTGGTATATTATTTCCTATATGTCCACATTTGATTTCTAAGCTGTAAAGTCGATAATAAGCTAGATATTAGCCATTTTGTGCTCTGACCTTGAAAATGAGGTCAAAGGTCAAATTCAAGGTCACGAGAATATTCAGCATATATCACTTCCTATATGTCCACAATTGATTCCTAAGCTGTAAAGTCAATAATAAGCGAGATATTGGCCATTTTGTGCTCTGACCTTGAAAATGAGGTTAAAGGTCAAATTCAAGGTCATGGGAATATTCAGCACATATCATTTCCTATATGTCCACAATTGATTCCCAAGCTGTAAAGTGAATAATGAGCGAGATATTAGCGATTTTGTGCTCTGACCTTGAAAATCAGGCGAAAGGTCAAATTCAAGGTCATCAGAATATTCGGCATATATCATTTCCTATATGGTCACAATAAATTTCTAAGCTGTAAAGTCGATAATAAGCGAGATATTAGCCATTTTGTGATCTGACCTTGAAAACTGGGTCAAAGGTCAAATTCAAGGTCATGGGAATATTCAGCATATATCATTTCCTATATGTCCACAATTGATTCCCAAGCTGTAAAGTGAATAATAAGCGAGATATTAGCGATTTTGTGCTCTGACCTTGAAAATCAGGTCAAAGGTCAAATTCAAGATCATCAGAATATTCGGCATATATCATTTCCTATATGTCCACAATTGATTCCTAAGCTGTAAAGTCAATAATAAGAGAGATATTGGCCATTTTGTGCTCTGACCTTGAAAATGAAGTTAAAAATCAAATTCAAGGTCATGAGAATATTCAGCATATATCATTTCCTATATGTCCACAATTGATTCCAAGTCTCTAATCTCAATATTAAGTGAGATATCAAGAATATTGTGGCCCATTATAAAGCATAGGAGAATTTAACATGGGAATGTCGTATTTGGGCCCCGCAGTAAACATCAAAATGGCCGCCACTCGCAGACCGGCAATTCAAGAGCATCGGAACTTATACACATTATAAGGATACATGAGGGGAACATTTTGAAACTAAAATCTCAAAACTGATCAGACAGTTTTTGAGAAAACAATTTTTTGAAGTTGAAAACATGCAAAAATGGTCATTTTCGGCATAAAAATGGCTGCCAAAACTGCATAATCGATTCAAAATTTTTTGTAAAAACTAGCTCAAGGGCTTAGATAGGTTACGGACCATTTTGGCTTTAAGCATTGCAAGTGACATTATGACTTTGAGATTTACTAATCAAGGTCATCTTTGTGAACTGCAATATCACCATTAGGTATGCTGCATATGACTTCATATATGTTTGTGATACCAACATATAAGCTCTATCAACAAGTATTGTGTCTGTAGAAGCCAATTTACACATCAGGTCAGGTCAGGAAATGTTGTGAGATTTGGATTTCAAGGTCATATATAAGGTCAAATTCAAGGTCTCCAAGAGATGTGCTATAAATACATGACTTCTTGTTAGCTTATACACAATCCTAACTTGTATGTGCAAATGTTTAAGCCTTGGTGGCTAATTTACATATTTCACATCAGACATTTAGCACTCAAAATCATCTGAGGTCAAGGTCATCATCAGTTGTTCCATATATGACTTCCTATATGCTCACAATACAAACGTAAGCTCTATCTACAAGCATTTCATCTGTAGAGGCAAATCTGTGCACTTTTTTCTACCTCAAAGTCCAAATTTTTTTTCAAAGGGTGAGAAAAAAATTTTTGTCTAGAAATGGCCCTAAATGGATAGTAATGTGATTTGGGGTGAAAATTTTTTTTTTCGTTGACCCGTCGAAAACTCAAAATGGCCGCCATACGCAGACCGGTGATTCAAGGGCAACCAAACTTATACACATCACAGAGGTACATAACTGGAATCTTTTGAAACAAAAATCTCTTATCTAATCGGACAGTTTTCGAGAAAAGACAGACAAGGTGCAAATTTGGGCATTTTTCTACCCCAAAATGGCTGTTTTGACCTTTCAAGGTCATCAAAGGTCAAATTCAAGGTCACCACACAAGTCGCCATATATGACTCCCCATTCGAAAGTGCCAATTTCTAAGCTCTATCTTCAAGCGTTCTATGAGTACTGTCCTGGCAACTCCCATTATGAAGGAAAAAAGAACCAAGAAGTCTAAAAAATTTTTCATAACTAGAAGGTACATAACTAGAATCTTTTGAAACAAAAATCTCAAACCTGATCAGACAGTTTTCAAGAAAAGAGAGACAAGGTGCAAATTTGGGCATTTTTCGACCAAAAAATGGCTGTTTTGACCTTTCAAGGTCATCCAAGGTCAAATTCAAGGTCACCACACAAGTCGCCATATATGACTTCCCATTTGAAAGTGCCAATTTCTAAGCTCTATCTTCAAGTGTTCTAGGAGTACAGTCCAGGCAGCTCCCATTATTACGGAAGCCCATAGGTGACATGCACGTACAAATTTTCTATGTCTTTTTCAGCAAAAAGCTAGCACGTTCGAACGTGGAAGCATTTAACACTATCACGTTCGCACGTGGAAACAGTTAAGGCTATTGCGTTCACACGTGGAAAGTGTGAGGTTACCAGGTTCACACGTTGAAGCATTTAGCGCTTCCACGTTCGCACGTGGAAACTTAAGGAGCTACCACGTTCGTACGTGCAAAGATTTGGGTGTGGTAGCATCAAATGCTTTCACGTGTGAAAGTGGTAGCTTTGAATCTTTGTACGTGTGAACGTAGAAACCTAAATCTTTCTACGTGCGAACGTGGAAAGTATAAATGCTTCCACGTGTGAACGTGGTAGCTTTGAAACTTTCTACGTGTGAAAGTGGAGACTTACATCTTTCTACGTTCGAACGTAATAAGTTTTAAAGTTTCTACGTGCGAACGTGAAAGCAAATAATGTTTCCACATGTGAACGTGGTAGCTTTGAAATTTTCTACGTGTGAACGTGGAAACCTACATCTTTCTACGTTCGAACGTGATAGGTTTTAAAGTTTCTACGTGCGAACGTGAAAGCATATAATGTTTCCACGTGTGAACGTGGTAGTTTTGGACTTTCTACGTGTGAACGTGGAAGCCTAAAACCTTTCTACGTGTGAACGTGATAGCGCTAAATGCTTCCACGTGCGAACGTGGTAGTTTTGAACTTTCTACGTCCGAACGTGCAAGGTTTTTAATAGAAAAAAACACCATTTTTTCCCCACACCTGTCACCTATGGGCTTCCATACATTATGAAGGAGAAAGGTGCCAAAAATTTTCTAAGTCCAAAATTTTTTTCAAAGGGTGAAAAATTTTTTTTTGCCTGGAAATGGCCCAAAATGGATAGTAATGCGATTTGGGGCGAAAAAAAAATTTTTCGTCGACCAGTCAAAAATCGCCACACGGAGATCGGCGATTCTAGGGCAACAAAACTTATACACATCACAGAGGTACATGTTGGGAATGTTTTAAAACAAAAATCTGAAATCTTATCTGACAGTGTTTGAGAAATTAGCCCAAGGGCTAAGATAGGTTAGCGGACAATTTTGGTTTCAAGCATTGTAGGTGACATATGATTTTGAGATTTACAAGTCAAGGTCATCTCTGTGAATTTCAATGTCTCCATTAGGAATGCTGCATATGACTTCATATATGTTCAAAATACAAACATATAAGCTTTATCAACAAGTTTTTCGTTTGTAGAGGCCAATAAAAGATTTTGAGATAATCTCAATATTAAGTGAGATATCAAGAATATTGTGGCCCATTATAAAGCATAGGAGAAATTAACATGGGAAAGTCCTATTTGGGCCCCATTAAAAACATCAAAATGGCCGCCACACGCAGACCGGCGATTCAAGAGCATCAAAACTTATACACATTATAAGGATACATGAGGGGAACATTTTGAAACTAAAATCTCAAAACTGATCAAGCAGTTCTTCAGAAAATAATTTTTAAAGTTGAAAACGTGCAAAAATGGCCATTTTCCGCATAAAAATGCCCGCCAAAACTGCATATTCGATTCAATCAAGAAAATTTAAAAACGTCTAAGGGTATTGACCCAATACATATTCACACAAATTATGGACAAATTCATCAGCCCAAAAATAAAGATAAAAAATGTTAACAGATGATGTGGCAGACGACGATGACGGACGAAAAACCACGACAATAGCTTATTGGCCCTTATGGGCCGGTAAGCTAAAAAAAAAAAAAAAAAAAGAAGAGGCTTTTCTGCCGAAATGCCTTAATGAAGACTCGGAATCTATTTCCCAATGTGTTCCAGGCTCGAAAGAATGGATAATCCAGATATAACACAGTCAAGGTCATCCAAGGACATATTGGAAGTCACCAACATGCAGTCTGCTGTTTAGATATGATTTCTTATCCTCTAAACACAGAATTCACCCATACCTTAACCTTTCAGACTGCACATCAGTCTAGATTCTCTCATGAAATCAGTCGAAAGCTTCCCAGAATACATCTCCAGTTGATTTCGTGTGGTCGACAAAATTTTTATAGGTCTGGCATCTATTATCGTTTTTAATTCCTGTATGCAACTAATTACAGTACGGTGATATTCACCTGTAAATGTGTAGATTTTTGGCATGCCAGTCAAGTTTATTCACACTTGAAAAGTTGTCATTCACGTGAACTTCAGTGAAAAAAACAAATTCTTGATGAAACTCTCTCAACTATGAAAGACTAGTAATACGTTTATTAGAAAAGCTTGAAGCAGGTTGACACTAACAACAACAACATGCAAAGTTTTCGTCTGAATAAAAACTTGTCTTAGCCAGTTACTGTAGAACATATTCATGTCTGAATACCTGAATTATGAAACTGATTAACACATTGATACATGCAGGGTATGAAATAGAACAATACATGGTATGAAAGTAGACGTCAAGGCCTAAAGGCCTTGGAGGCATTTCAGGGTGATGCATGAAAGAAACAAGATGCTGACTCAGCAAAAACATGATGAAGCTCCCAATGAGACCTATAAGACAATTGTGCAATTACATGTATGTGAAGGACAAACTTGATACCCCTAAGACTATCTGTCTAATGTCTGTTTTGTTCTAGGTCGCACCGTTTCCGAGATATCGATGAAAATGAAAAATGCCGACTCGGTGAAAAAATTTCAGGTCAAGGTCAAAGTTCCTCCCTAATACCCCTCAGACATATTTGTCTAGGGCGACGAGTCCAAAAATAACGTCCGTTTCGCTCTACGACGCACCATTTCCGAGATATCGACGGAAAACGAAAAATGCCGAGTCGGCAAAAAATTTAAGGTCAAGGTCAAAGGTCATCCCTAATACCCTCAAGACATGTTTGTCTAAGGCCACGAGTCCGAAAAAAACGTCCGTTTGGCTCTACGACGCACCGTTTCCGAGATATCGATGAAAACGAAAAATGCGACTCAGCGAAAAAATTTAAGGTTAAGGTCAAAGGTCATCCCTAATACCCTTAAGACATGATTGTCTAAAGCCACGAGTCCAAAAACAACGTCCGTTTCGCTCTACGACGCACCGTTTCCGAGATATCGATGAAAACGAAAATTGCCGAATCAGCGAAAAAATTTCAGGTCAAGGTCAAAGGTCATCCCTAATACCCTTAAGACATGTTTGTCTAGGGGAAAGTGTCCGAAAATAACGTCCGTTTCGCTCTACGACACACCTTTCCGAGATATCGATGAAAACGAAAAATGCCGACTCAGCGAAAAAATTTAATGTCAAGGTCAAAGGTCATCCATAATACCCCTAAGACATGTTTGTCTAGGGCGACAAGTCCGAAAATAACGTCCGTTTTGCTCTACAATGCACCGTTTCCGAGATATCGACGAAAACGAAAAATGCCGACTCGGCGAAAAAATTTAAGGTCAAGGTCGAAGGTCATCCATAATACCCCTTAGACATGTTTGTCTAGGGCCACGAGTCCGAAAATAACGTTCGTTTCGCTCTACGACCCATCGTTTCCGAGATATGCATGAGAGCCTCAAGGATGACTCGGCAAAAATTACTTCGAGCCCTAGGTCAAAGGTCGTTTGACGGATCAGCTTAAAAATCAATAGGCTTCATCCCGGCTGATATATGAACCTCCATGCGAAGTTTCACATTCATTGCCATAATACTTTTTGAGTTATCGCACGGAAACCAAAAACTTTGATTTCATCCTCACGGACCTCACGGACCCCGGAGCCGGCTCAAAAACAATAGGCTTCTTCTACACAACATTTTTGACGAGCGGTGAAAATTTGGCAAAGATACATCAAGGCAAACTAAAGTTATCGTGCGGAAACCAAAAAAGCGAAAAAAAAAAAAAAAAGAAAAAAAAAAAATTGACAAAACCATAAAGGCATTTCCTTAATAAAATAATACTGGGTATGTCATAGAACAAAACATGTTGTTTAACAGTTTAGAAACACCTAGGCACCAAAAGTATCTATTCAGCTATTATATAGCTCTATACATGTTTCGGAAGCAATCTAAAAAAAACAACAATGACCTTTATATCACAAATTTTCAAATGACGGTGTGCATTCGATTGCTCCATCAAATATGTTATTCTATTTAGTTCACTCATTTTATAAATATGTAGCAAACAGCATGATCAGATAAGTATTTCTGGATGTTTTCACTGTCATATTTTCACATGTTGACTTATTCCTTCCAATAAATTGAGAGATGTAGTCTTCATATGATTGAAAATCCATGGTGTCCACCAACATTTGTTCGGAGATAAAAATGAATTTATATTAGCATACAATACTGAATACAAAACAACATAGACACGTTGTATTTTTAGTCGGAGATGATATACCCTTATATATTATAACTGTCCATGTATTAACCTAAAAGTTCATTGGTTAATTCACAATTGCGGTACAAAATAGGATTACATCAGAGAATTGGTAACTGAGCACATGATCTTTTTGTGATGAATTCAAAAACATTAAATTACTAGTATAATCATAGTGAATATATCACAGCTTGAACTTGATAAATCGTTCAGTGACAAACAATTCAGGAAGAAGCATAGAACTTTTTATACAGATTCTCTGAATATAAAAACATTAGGTAATATTGGGTAATAATAAAAACATTGGGCAATAATCCTGTATCACAATCCAACACCAGGCTATGCTTATGAACATTACAGTAACACACACAGACTTTGTACACCATGATAGTTTATATCTCTATGATCTACTAAGCAGTACGCTTTTTAGCATCTACATTGGAACATAACCGGGATATTCTAAATATTCTTCAATGCTAAGTACAGGGCAAATAATGTAAATAACTTATCCACTCAAAAGACATTTTGCAAAAAGTATTCAACGAATAATTTTGGATGAATTACTCACTTAACCCAAGTTCTTCCGCCATACTTTCATAGTAAGTAGCTGCCAATGACAGAATGTTTTACAGCAAACTGTCTATGTACATTCGCAGCACCCATGTTTGTGTGTGGGAGAGGTGATGTATTTTGAATCCAGCACCAAAGCCCCTATATATAGTAAAACACCTCACACAATATATACCTATACATCGTACAATGAACAAACCATTATAAAGGTGGGTTGTGGCTAGTGACCAAACGTTATAATATATATATATAATACATATATTACCAGTATATTGAATAATTAGCATACATTTGATGTACATTGCATGTACTCTGACCACCACTATGTATGTTGTGAAAAGCCTTAAAACATAATGATGTATATCAATAAATTAAACAAACTTTAAAGCGCTGTGATAAACATAGCACCAAGGGTGCTGTAGCTTACCGGCAATCATGAGAAACGCAGAGTATTGATTTTCCAACATATAAATTGTTACACTGATCTTGAACTCTAATTGTCAAAACATGTTCGTAAATGTTGCTGGAAACACATTTTCTGCATGGACTATAATACGAAATCAAATTACGCATCACAAAGGTACATAAAGAGAATCTTATACATTATTTTGAGAAAAACTGTCCGAATAGATTTTGACAAAATGGCCACCAAATTCATCGTTTTTTACCTTTCAAGGTCATTGAAGGTCAAATTCAAGGTCATCACTCAAACCGCAATATATGATTTCCCATTTGAATGTGCCAATACTTAGGCTCTATTTTGAAGTCTTCTATGAGTTTACTCCGCACAGCTCCCATTATGAAGAAAAAATTGGGTGAAATTTTCTAAGTCCAAAAATTTTTTCAATGGCCCAAAAAAAAAAATTTGTTTTGTTTTTGCTGGAAATGGCTCAAAACGAATAGTGACTTGATTTTGGACAAAAAAAAATTTTTTTTGCCGACCCATCGAAAAATCAAAATGGCCGCCACACGCAGACCGGCGATTCAAGGGCAACGAAACTCATACACATCATAGAGGTACATGAGGGGAATGTTTTAAAACAAAAAATTAGCCCAAGGGCTAAGAAAGGTTACCGGACAATATACATTTTAGATATTAGCCTTTTGTCCAGTGACCTCGAAAATAAAGTCACTGATAAATTCAAGGCCATGAAATTTTCAACAACTATATCACTTCTAGTATGTCCACAATAAATTCCTAAGCTGTAAAGTCGATAATAAGTGAGACATTAGCCATTCTGTGATGTGACCTTGAAAATGAGGTCAAGGTTCAAGTTCATGAAAATATTCAGTATATATCATTCCTCTATATTCGCAATTGATTCCTATGCTGTAAATGTAAGTATCAATCTATTACCGCCAATACAATCAGATTTTGATGATGCCAATAAGAAACGTAAAATACTACATTTTGCAATAGAAACAAACAAAGCCCGACCCGAGTTTATCCAAAGACACACTGGCGTCTTCAGGGGCAGACAATGTGTTAAATGTAGTTGTTTCTACTGTACACCAGATGGAATTAGTATACAACTGCCCAACAACCTATGAAAATAATTTAGAAATCCGAATCTAACCCCATGGAATAGATACATGACAAGTACAAAAGTACCCAATCACAAGCCCGAAGGCTACTGAGTTGATGGTATCCTCGGGGACAGATTTAACGTCCGCCAGCAGTGACACTGACTCAGTGGTATAAATGTAAGTATCAATCTATTACCACCAATACAATCAAATTTTGATGATGCCAATAAGAAACGTAAAATACAATATTTTGCAATAGAAACAAAGCCCGACCAAATAGTTTATCCAAAGACACACTGGCGTCATCAGGGGCAGATGTAAAGATGACAATAAGCGACATATTAGCCATTTTGTTCTCTGACCTTGAAAATGAGATCAAAGGTCAAATTCTACATCACCAAAATATTCAGCACACATCATTTCCTATATGTTCACTATGGACCCCTAAGCTGTAAATTTGATAATAAGTGAGATATAAGCCATTTTGTATTCTGACCTTGAAAATAAAATGACTAACCCTGAACATGTTGTTGAAATTTAGGTCAAGGGTCAAATTCAAGGTCACTAGAATATTCAGCATATATCATTTCCTATATGTTCACAATTGATTCCTAAGCTGCAAAGTCGCTAATAAGCAAGATATTGGCCATTTTGTCCTGTGACCTTGAAAATGAGGTCAAAGGTCAAATTCAAGGTCACGAGAATATTCAGCATATATCATTTCCTATATGTTCACAATTGATTCCTAAGCCGTAAAGTCGATAATAAGCGAGATATTAGCAATTTTGTCCTGTGACCTTGGAAATGAGGTCACAGGTCAAATTCAAGGTCACGAGAATATTCAGCATATATCATTTCCTATATGTTCACAATTGATTCCTAAGCTGTAAAGTCGATAATAAGCGAGATATTAGCCATTTTGTCCTGTGACCTTGAAAATGAGGCCAAAGGTCAAATTCAAAGTCACGAGAATATTCAGCACATATCATTTCGTATATGTTCACAATGGATTCCTAAGCTGTAAAGTCGATAATAAGCCAGATATTAGCCGTTTTGTCCTGTGACCTTGAAAATGAGGTCAAAGGTCAAATTCAAGGTCACGAGAATATTCAGCATATATCATTTCCTATATGTCCACAATTGATTCCTAGTCTCTAATCTCAATATTAAGTGAGATATTAGGCTTAATGTGTCCCATTATAAAGCATAGGAAAATTTAACATGGGAAAGTCCCATTTGGGCCGAGTTTGGGCCCAAAATGGCCCACTTCGAGCGATTCAAGGGCAACGAAATTTATACATGTCACAGGGGTACATATGAGGAGTGTTATGCATCATTAAGAAAAAATTAGGCCAAGGGCCGAAGATGTTTAATATGTTTAATATGAAGATGTTTAATATTTTAATGTTTAATATTTTAGATGTTAGCCAGGTCACTGGTTGAATTCAAGGTCAAGAGAATATTCAGCATATATAACATTAAGCATATATCATATCCACAATTGATTGCTAAGCTGTAAATTCAATAATCAGAGAGATATTAGCAATTTTGTGCTGTGGCTTCGAAAATGAAGGGGCAAAGGTCAAATTCAAGATCATCAAAATATTCAATGTATATCATTTTCTATATCATGTCCACAATTGATTCCCAAGCCATACAGTCAATAGAGGAGCTAGATATGAGCCAGTTTGTCCTTGGACTTTGAAAATTAGGTCAGAGGTCAAATTCAAGGTCACGAGAATATTCAGCATATATCTTTTCCTATATGTCCACAATTGATTCCTAAGCTGTAAAATCGATAATAAGTGAGATATTAGCCATTTTGTCCTGTGACCTTGAAAATGAGGTCAAAGGTCAAATTCAAGGTCATGACAATAATCTGCATATATCATTTACTATATGTTCATAATTGATTGCTAAGCTGTAAAGTCGATAACAAGCGAGATATTAGCCATTTTGTCCTGTGACCTTGAAAATGAGTTCGAAGGTCAAATTTAAGGTCATCAGAATATTCAGCATATATCATTTCCTATATGTCCACAATTGATTCCTAAGCTGTAGAGTCGATAATAAGCGAGATATAAGCCATTTTGTGCTCTGACCTTGAAACTGGTGTCAGAGGTCAAATTCAAAGTCACGAGAATATTCAGCATATATCATTTCCTATATGTCCACAATTGATTCCTAGTCTCTAATCTCAATATCAAGTGAGATATTAGGCATAATGTGTCACATTATAAAGCATAGGAGAATTTAACATGGGAAAGTCCCATTTGGGCCGAGTTTGGGCCAAAATGGCCCAATTCGAGCGATTCAAGCGCAACGAAATTTATAGAAATCATAGAAGTACATATGGGGAGTCTTATGTATCAAAAAGAAAAAAAGTTACTGAACAGATTTTGAGAAAATGGCCGCCAAAGTCGAAAATCAGGCATTTTTCGTCGAAAACGGCCGCCATTTTGAAGAAAAAGGGAAAATCAAAAAACTAAAAAATACCTCCTTCTTGAATTATTTTTAAGTATTTTTCTGCAAAATTTCAGAAAAATTCGCCCGTAAACAAAAAAGATAAAAATGTGGACGACGACGACGACGACGGGCGACGACGGACGACGCCGGACGCAACGCCATGCCAATAGGTTATCGGACCAAAGGTCCGGTAACCTAAAAAGTTACTGAACAGATTTTGAGAAAACGACCGTCAAAGTCCAAAATTGCCCATTTTTCGATGAAAATGGCCGCCATTTTGAAAAAAAAGGCGAAAATAAAAAAAAACTAAAAAATACCTCCCTCTGGAAATATTTTTAGGCATTTTTGTGCAAAATTTCAGAAAAATACGATCGTAAACTTTAAAGATAAAATTGTTTACGGACGACGGACGGACGAACGGACGGACGGACGACGGACGCAACGCCATGGCAATAGGTTATCGGACCATAGGTCCGGTAACCTAAAATCTCATAACTGATCAGACAGTTTTTGAGAGAATGGCCATCAAAAATCCAAAATTGGCCATTTTTCGACAAAAAAGGTCGTTTTGACCTTCCAAGGTCATTGAAGGTCAAATTCAAGGTCATCACTCAAACCGCTATATATGATTTCTTATTTGAATGTGCCAATACTTAGGCTTTTTTTTTTTGCTGGAAATGGCTCAAAACGAATAGTGACTTGATTTGGGACAAAAAAATTTTTTTTCGTCGACCCGTCAAAAAATCAAAATGGCCGCCACACACAGACCGGCGATTCAAGGGCAACGAAACTTATACACGTCATAAAGCTACATGAGAAGAATGTTTTGAAACAAAAATCTCAAAACTGATCAGACAGTTTTTGAGAAAATGGCCTCCAAAGTCCAAAATTGGCAATTTTTCGTCAAAAATGGCCGCCAAATAGGCAAAAACGATTCAATCAAACAAATTAAAAAAAGTTCTTTAGATACTGGCCCAAGGTATGTTCTGACAAATTTATGGGGAAATTCATCATGTCAAAAAAAAGTTACAGACCCGGACGGACGATGGACGGACGACGGACGAAATACCACGACAATAGCTAAAAAACATATCCAATAAGTACAACGTATATATCGCGATCACAAACAAATAATTTCCCAGGCATTACATGCCAAACAAATATATACATTACTGATATATAACCTCATTACACTCTCAAACAGTTGTATTGGAAATGGTTTGTTAGATAAACAAATTCAACTTCGATAATTGACTGAATAGAAAACAGAACCTTGAATCAAGGTAAGAAATCTTCAGTATATATGTAAAGTTACAACAAATACCGGGGAAAAAATAAATTTCCCACAACAAAAAGTGT
>CASCJZ010000030.1:0-21833 GCA_949152475.1 Terebella lapidaria
CGAACGAGATATTCAGGCTGAACTAAAAAAAATATATAATTTAAGATCTTCACCAAAGAAAGTTAATAGAAGGAATATAGACCTACCTAGAATTCACTGATATGACTCAATAACTATATTTTGATTTTATAAAGTAGGAAAAATTAGAAAATGTAAAAAGTACTAAAATAAGCTCCTACTGAGCATGTACTCACTAATAGTAGTTCATCTGAGAAGGTTGAGAATGATGCTCATTCTCCTAAAAATAACTCAATATTTTAAGAACAAAAAAGTGAGATGACTTTTGGATTCCAGGTTGATCAAGTCATTTTATTCGATTTTTTTGAAGAAACTGCTCAGAAACTGTAATTGTTGACTAAAGCAGATCATATAAATTGATTGAAAAGTAAGAAACATACATGACTGCCATTAAAAGCAAAAAGAAAAAGTTTGTAGACTATTTCAATTGCTTTAATTGGTTTAATAATCCTCACATCACAGCTATTAAGCTTACTATACATTCTTCAAACAAGAATCAACAAAAAATATGCCGAATACGAGGTCTAGTAGGTTCATTAATGGAAGTGGATGCCTATCTAAAATAGTTTTCCCATAGGATTCAAGGAATTTAAATTCAATAAGTATGTTTCCTTGAAGAAGAAATAAAACAAGTCAAAGAAGAACAATTCAATCCATTTTACTTATAAGCATGTGCTAATTTTACTTTTAGGCAAATGGTATCTAATTAAAAAACTAAAACAGGTGCAATCACCAAACAGTGCACTTAAGATTATAAAAACAGCTTCAAAAACATTAAAGAAAGTACTGATCTCCTCCTAATGCCTATGAGCAATATTCTGTATACATTTGATCATATTCAGGACTATGGTGAATGAAATAACTAAGTCTCTAGAATAGGAAGCAAAAGGAACATAAAAGTTCAGGGTACTGAAGCCATACTGCTAAATATCAGTAGAAAGATATATTTTTGATAAGTTAATTCCTTTACTTACTGCTATTTATAATGAAAGGAATAAGTAGGTTAGTGCAATCTATGAAGAAAAAAGAGCTAGAATCTTTGAGACTATGACTTTAAAGGCTATTCTCTAGGAGATATCCTTAAGAGATAAATTTTGGTTTACCAAATAATAGATTCTATTGGAAAAGTATTCTATTTAGCAAGCAGTAATCTTCTGACTATATAGGCTGAAATATTAGGGTATTAAATTGTGAAGGAAGAGTTTCAAAAGGTTACTATTAGTGCTAGTCCAAGAGAAAAAATTAAATTTATATAGCTTATGTACTCTAAACTAAAATCCACTATATTTGAAAGGAGTGCAAAAACATTGGAATTAAGAGGAATGGAAGATATTATTCCCTTAACAATCCTAATGTTACTGCTGGTATAGATACCTAACTTGAGAACAGAAATAGACCTGATGAAGGATTTTATCCAGAGTTCCCAGAGTGAACTGGATAGTGAAAAGAGAATTATTGTGAATATATCGGTACTAATCAGGAATTATATAGGAATCTTATTATTACATCACCAGGGATTGGAAAATTTGAGTTTAAATGAGAAATATCATCATATCATATTTTAAATCAATATGCTCCTTGGATACCATTATCCTTTAGTGGTTTTAAAGCATAAGGATTTTGCTTGAATATAAATGGTAGTTACATAGTTTGTCAATATTCTCTTAGTATAATTGACAAGGTATGTAAGCTCTATTATATCATATCATATCATATTTTTAGATCAATTTGTTCCTTCCTTTGGATCCTTACTATCACTCTTCAATGCTTATAAAAATTTAGATAGGTTTTCTGCTTGGAATGTCAATATTTTGAGTTCTTCTTATCTTTTTTCTTTCTCAATGGCTTTTCTTTCTAGGATTTTCTTCTCTAAAGATTCCTTCTTTGAAAGAAGTTATATTTTCTTTTGTTATAATTTGTGATAAGCCTATTATGATTGTTTAATGCTTTGATGCAATTCATCCATCCCCTCTTCTGATTCTAGTTGTTTTTTCATACCAAAGCTAATAGAAGACTGATATAAGGTTTGATAAGCTGCCAAGGTCATTTTATGTTAATCTCTAACTCTCATTAATGATAATCCTCTTTCTGGGCAGTTAATAGTTACCTCTCTGATAATTTAGTCAAATGTCTAACTAAATAATTCTTCTCTAATTGGACAAATTCCACCTTTACGTGCTTGTCGATAATTTAATTCATCTTCAAGTGATTATTTGAGTCTCCTAACTTCTTCTCTAGAACTGGGCTGATGTGAAACATATTGCATGAAGAACTTGCCTTCACTGCTGATCCAATCCCTTGGTGAGATCATATTGTTGAGTACATCTTGGTAAGGGAGTTAATACCTTCTGGGCTTGGTTTGGGATCTAAGACTTTTTGATTTTTTCTTGCTTTCTTATACTATTCGATGTTTTCAGAGATTTCTATCTCAGATTCATACTTGATGAGGGAGTGTGGTGCACCTGAAGCATATTGTAATAAGATACCATTGTTTTACATTGATTCAAACCCTTTAGTTTTTTTAAATGGTAGTTATATAAATTTGTAAATTACAGCAAGATTCTTCAACTTAAAAAGAAACCAATAAAGATAGCATTATTACTTCCTTAGATGCTTAAAAGTTGCTTGCCATCAATAAAAAAATTATACAAATTAGATCAAATTTAGAGCTTTTATGATTTGTTTAGGACTATTAAGCAGATATGAAGTACTTTGACTTATGAAATAGTATGATTTGTACAATGACCTTACTTATTATTTACTTAAATCAACTGGAATTACTCTTATCAATAAGTAGTATCGTAATACAATAGATAATCATTTTAAATGGTAATAGATTAACTAAAGATATAATAAGTTTAATTCAATGAACTCAAAAGTCATCCTCAGGATTAATGCAGATGCTCTACCTGATAGGCCCACTCTGGAAATTGATGCAAAAAACCTAAATGCCTCAGAAGTTACCAAATTATTGGAATTATCTTATGGATTGAAACATGGACAGTACACCATGAACTATAGAGACACAGAAGGTGATGAAATTGTGGCTGAACATTAAGAAGATTTTGAAATAGCTAAAGTTACTATGTTAGAAACTGGACTTACTTTAGAAGTTATGGTTAATGCAGATGTTAAACTAGAGGCCAAGAAAATAGAACCAAAGATTGTTGAAAATAAACCAGAAGAAGAAGTAGTTGTAAACTATCCTGATTTTAAGGTAGAAGAAAAATAAGAGGAAGTAAAAAAAGAACCTCAACAAAAATCAGCTGAAAAAACTCAACCAACTGGAAAAAAAGGTGAAGAAGCAGAACCAACTAAAAATCAGAAAAAAGAAATACCAGCAAAAGCAGGTAAACCACCACAAAAAGGAAAACCAGCTGAATAAGCTAAAAAAAAAAAATTAGAGGTTTCTAATACCAAACAATAAGAAAAAAAATAAGAAGCACCAAAGGTTGAAGCTAAAGTTTAATAGAAACCAGCAGAGAGTAAATCCTCAGAGAAAAATAGTTCAAGCAAAGAAAAACCTGTTGTTAAAAAATAGGAACCTAAGAAACCAGAAAAACCAATCAGCAACTAACCCTTAACCACAGATCAAATCAACAAACTAATTCGAACTCAAATATTTGAAATGCTCCCAACTATTAAGCAAGAACTCCATCGAGAACTAATGGAAGAAAAAATGGTTGAAATTTATGAATATACCTGTAATAATTGTTCCAAACCAGTGGATCTACCATTTTATTTCAATAATGTGCATCAGACCTATTTGTGTTGTGCTTGCTAAGCTAAAGATGAGGGAAGAGAACCTTTAACTAAAATTAGGTCAAGATTACATCCAAGTGAGGTAGCATGGATGACCATTGTTGAAGTTTCTAAGAAAGATGTTCATCATGAACTTGGAAAAGAGCCTGGTAAATATTTTGGAGATATCAGAACAGCAGCTGCATTAAAGATAAAAAATGATTTGGATCTAGAGCAACATAAAGATAAGAAAAAACGATAGGAGATTGCACTAGAAGCTAAAAGAAAGGCTGATTAGGATAGGAAAAGGATACAATAAGAGAAGAGAAGAGCTCAATAAGAAGCAAAAGCTAAGGCTCAGGAAGAAGCAAAGAAAAGGGCAGAAATAGCTGCACAGAAGAAAGCTCAGAAAGAAACCAAAGAAGTCAAAGAAGTCAAAGAAAAAGACCCTGAAAAATGATCATCTTCAAGAAACAATAAACATTAAATATTTACTAGCTTAGAGATTAAACAGCTATGAGTTTAATTATGAGTTATTTGGGCTAAAAAGGAATTATAAATTATTAATTATTCATAATGATTTGAGCATATTAATTTTATTCCAATTATGTCAATAACATATCATGATCTGGAGGATAATCCAGAAGGAAAACCATCAATATTACCAAAAAAACAAGTTAATAGCAGTCAGAATAGCAGATTTATGGGAAATAAATCTGCCTCAGAAAGAATATTAAATCTACCCAAGCCAATACCAGATTGGAATATGTCTTCATCAACACTGAGATATAGTAGAACTCTTCATGCATTTCCAAAAGATCAAAGATTTAAATCTCCAAAAATTGAATACTATGAGCACTTAAAGCTTATGTATCCATCTTCTTTGAAAAATCAAAAAAGACGATTGGGTTTAGGTAGAAAAGTATCAGTCCCTGAGATATTTGCTCACAATAAAGGTAAATAAACTATAAATTGCCCCTTTTATATAGCAACATAAGAAACAAGACCTAAGTCAGTTAGTCTTCAAAAGGGTAAAACTTTTGGTTTTGGATGGAGTACTTTTGATAAAAGTAGAACACCTCATCGAAAAACAGTTCATTGTTCATCTCAAGTCTTAACAAGTCCTGGACCTCAACGATATGATGCTATTAATTCAGGAAATAAGAAACCTAATTCAGCATATGGAAAAATGCATGAACGTTTACAAATGTTTTCTGAGATGAATGCTCAATATAAGAGAACATAACCAAGCCCTCAAACTTATGAAGTAATTGATAAACTGATCAAGAGATAAGGAAGGGCTACAGCTATTGGAAAGGGTACTAAATCAAACTTCACTGCTGAAAAAAGATACATTCCTGGTCCAATTTACAACATTTCTGGATTCTGTGATAAATTTTTAAATACAAAAAACAAGAATTATGGATACCAAAGATGATGATACTTTGTTCAATATTAATAATAATTGGAAATATTCACTATATTGATCTGTTTTACGTATTGATCACAAATGAATATATCATTCAGAGTAAATATGTTACTTTTATTTTCCTTTCTTTTTATGAAAATGTAATCCATCTAGAATTTATTCTGCCATTTTCTCTAACTCTTCTTCCATTTGTTGATGGTTTTTATCTGGTACTTCTATCAATTACCCATTAATTGCTTCCTTAGCATATACCTTCATAACTTGAATTTCCTAGGGTTTTTTGTCCCTTAGTAATTCATTCATGCGGTATTCCCTATCTACATAGGGCATAAATTACCTAAATCATAACCTTATTCATCATAAAATGAAAATGGTGTTTCAGCTCCAGTTGACATCGTACCATTGTTGATTCTATCTTGATTTTATTAGTCAATCATGGTAAGATTTGAATCATTGTTATGGCGAACATGATGGTCCTGTGCACTGGATCCCTTATTAGACAGCAAGTAATCTAACTAGTCAAGTCTTTTTTCAAGATTATAGACCATAATAAAACTATCAGGTGCTTTTTTGATTGAATAGTGGTTAAGTTGCTAAAAATGATATGACTGTTAAGCACATAAGTCAGGGTATACTACTTTACTTTCTTGCATTTCAATAAAACCCATTTAATAACCAAGTTCTCGAATGACATCAATTAGTGGAGCATCTCCTGGAAGATACCCTATAAATAGATCACTTGAATTTTTGGAACAAAATATTATTTGGAATTGATTGGTAGGGAAAAGTGGAGATTCGGGGTTGGTACTAGTTAAAAAGGTTATTATTGGTTGCGCTTTGGTATTTTTTTCAACTATTCTCCAAAGATTACTTGGTATTGATTTCCATTGGATTGAATAAGGTTAAGGTGATATGAAAATTCGTTTGAATTTGAGGTAATTGCATTTATATTCTATTTCTGAGATGATTTCTTCCTTCAGATCAAAAACAAAATTATCACTTCCCATAAATAGATAGTTACTAAAAGAGGGACATTTCAAGCTGGGGAATGTTTAAGGTATCAATTTAAGGAGATCGGTTAAGGTTAGAGGATTCAAACTATTTCCACCTAAATATATCAATGATAACCATTGTAGAGGCACTAAGTAGTTTAATCCCTTATTGGGACGAAAATAATCTTGTAGAGTGTTATACATTGAAATATATATTAGTTATATTAAGGATCACGTTTAAACAAAATACAAGTGAAACAAAACATCAAGAATGAATGGGTTTCAGTGCAAACCTACAAACATTCGCTTTAAATCAGCAGCTATTTCAGGGTCAAGCTCTTCCTCACTATGAGCAGTAAAATAATGAGTTAGATCCATATGTTGCCTATTTTTTTACTTCTTCTGACTCTCCAATTTGCTAAAGGAGCTGGTATTTGCTAGTTACATGAAACAACTATTTTCTCCATTCTTTTGATTTTCAACTATATAATCATTTGTCTTAAATTTATTTGAACTTTTTTGAAGCTAACCTAGAGCTTTCTCTTTGGGTTAAAAGCTAGAATTTAAAAGTTAAGGTGTTAGGTTTCTTGGTGATACTTGTTCAGTTGGACTTTTGCTCTACCATCCTGAAATGTGTGAAGCTTTTTAAGAATTTAGCTTTTGTGATATCTGATGAGAGCTTCTTTTATTTTCTATTTCTTATTCTAGTTGCGAATTATGAAATTCAGATGAATTGGAAAGTTTTTTATTACGATCAGAATGAGCATCATTTGACTTATTCCAGGTATTTCTTAAATGATAAGGCTATAAATTATTATTTTTAAGCTAAACAACTTTTGTGTTCAAAGAAATATTGTGATTTGGAAAAGTTGGTCTTCCAAGATCAAAAGTATGTCCATAAGTTTTAAAGACTGTATTTTTTTGATGAATTGGAATAAAAAAAGTCCCAGGTTTATTGTTGTTACTAATTTCAATTGGTTGGTATCCTAAAGGATTTGGTTGTGAAGCTTGGGGTGAAGCAATTGTTCTAATAAAGGTTTTATTAGCTTTGATAGAGAGGTTTCTTGGATTTTCTTCATTTTTGAATGATTTTTGATACAGTTATCTCGTTGGAGGAACTGTGAAATAATTATTTTTTGAATGTTATTATTAAGGATGAACATTTTATTTTATAAAATTGTTTGATAGTTGTTCTGCATACAAAGCATTAGGTTAAATTTTAACTTATCCAGGTTCTCTTATTGCTTTGTATCTTTCCTAATAAAGATTATCTCTTTATTATTAATTGGATAGATCCTAATTGTTTTATTTGGAATCATTTTAGTACAGTTCTAGAATAGATTCAAAGCGTTCAGGAATTTCTGTTTAATGCTTTCTGGCATACTCACTGATTAGAATCTTAGCTTCTTCAAACCCTATTTCTTCAGTTTTTTTGTTCTGTAAAAAGAATGTTTTAAGATGTTCTGGCTCAGACTCAAAATCGGTATTCTCATAAATTATCTCCATAATTTGATTTACAATAGACTCATCTTCTTGATCATAAGATCTTTCGGCTTTGGGATAGTTTTTGCTGAGGTCAGCATTAAGCCACACTCTTACATGTCCATTCTGATCAACACAAATTTGATTTTCTTCAACTTAAAATCGAAATAATTTTTCTGATAGTTTATGGTATCCTTCAAGAGCAGATAGTGCCACATAGAGGTTTTCAGGAAAAGGAATATCAGTAATATCACTGAGCCTGGTAGTTATGTGAGGGAGGTATACTTTAGCTATATAAGTCTTAGAACAAATTTATTCTTTGTGCTATTCTTTGATGTAAAGAGCATTTACAATTTCAGTTTCACTCAATCGCCAGGAAAAAGAGTTTAAATAGACCTGATAATCCTGTGCATCCAGATAGACAACTTAATACTCATCAATTAGCTCCCCAGAATCTATATGTCGGAAAGTCTGATACACTCCATACTCTAGGTGCTTACTTCCAAAAGCATCAATTTATTTCCATTCTTCTTATCGAAATTGTGGGAGCATAGGAGTGATTGTTCCCTTGTTACCCATTAAATCAACTACTAATATAAAATATTCATAAATTATCATTTAAAAATGGCACGGTTTAAGGAAACAGGGGAGTTTCTATCAAGACATATCTTCCTTAGAATTAAACGATCTTCAATGTTCCACTAGTAAAGTGTAAATAGTCAAATATTCATCAATTATGTTGAACTTATCCGAATTCTAACTTGATATTTAAATTGTAATATTCATACACAAAAATGAACATTTAATAATATGCACCTATCTTCGTTTTGTACAAGCTTGATGATCCTGAAAGAAGTTCTATTGATAAGTCTCCCCTCTTTAATGGATTCTTGTATTCAGCTATTGATATAGAATGAAAGCTCCAGAAACTAATATGGTTACTTCTTAGTATATTTTGTCTAAATTTCCCTGGACTCAACTACTGCCTTCTTAACAGTAAAAATGGACAATAAGATATGGAATTAGCAATGGAAAAACTGATATTGAAGGAGAATTATTCTGGATGGATCTTGATCCACATTAATCAGTGCCCATGACTAAGAACAAAGTCTTGATGTACTTACAGAAAAAGTATTGATAGTTGCCAATTGTAATTCATTATAGTTTTAAATAAAACTAACCTTTAACAACAGTATTACAATTCAGGGAATCACAATCATATTTTTATTTTGCTCATAAGTGAAGGCTCCTTCCTCATCAATCAAAACTGAATCAATTTAAGGTAAAGAAGACATCTTGTATAAGATTTCTTTCACTAAAGGATCCATATATAGATTAGAAAGACTTATTTTGCAGATAGGACATTGTTTCCGTGCAATTCTTTAGCTTGCTTCTTCAACATTTTTCCGATTAATCTCAAGAATTTGCTTTTCATAAGTACTAAAAGGTACAAAGTTGGTTATTTTTTGATTGATTTTTCTATTTTTTTTCTTCAACTTACTTTTGGATTGATTGATGTTATAAATCCTATTCATAAAGGTTTCATAGTCAAAACAATCATAATGTTTGCATGTAAATCCTCTGACTGGAATTCGTATTCGCTTGTAGGTGATGGGATCATTTAAATTAAGTTCCACTTGATTCATAGAAATATGTATTTTTTCTATTTTTTGGGTGATTATTGAGTTTTTAAGGAATGAATCACTTTGCTTTTTAGTGATTTCCATAGGTGTTTTTAATTTGTTCAACTTTTAGCTCTTATAGATTCCAACCAGATAAACAGGAAATAAATCATTAATATTTTTAGTTATTAATTTATTCTTCCTTATTACAATGATATTCTTGGGCTCTAAGCAATATTGGGGTATTCTAATAGGTTAATTATGTTTTATTTGTTCTTTTGAAGGTCGTTGAGAATGTAAATTTACAAATATTGAATAATCAGAAAAAAATTATTAAAGCTAGCTTCGAAATGGACTTTAAACCGTTACGGGAGAAATTTTATGAATTCTAAGTTAAATTCTATACTTAGAAACATAAGAACCAAGTTCTTTTTCTAAGTTGGGAATCTCAAAGCATGTACCATTAATTAGACTCTCAGTCCAGACATAAAAAGATGTTATAGCTTCAACTGGTTTCATCTTTAAAGAAGCTTAAATTTGATAACATTTGTTGCATAAAAAACTTTGTACTTGACAACATCCATGATAGGGGGATAGACACTTCAAACAACGGCTTATCTCTGATTCTGTTATTTCTTTGATAAATATTATCTATCTTTCTTTTGGTATTTGGGCACAGTAGCATTAGTAAAAAAATATCAAATTTGAGGGATAGTAAATTTTAGGAAAATTAGAAATGATCTCATATACCGATCCTAATTCCTATGTTTCATAGTAAATTTGCTGCCTAAGTTAATGCATTGTTGTATACACAATCTAAACTGACTTACATTAGCAAAAATATTGAAGGAGAAAGATTGACATATGTAGCTTTAGGTCTGACTTTTTAATTTGAGACAATTAACGATCAAGTTAGTATTCATTCATATTATTAAACTATTGTTTGATGGCTGTGACCTCATTTATTATATTTTTTCTGGGTACTTCACAAAGCAGAGATAGTATGATGGTAGAAACAATATATTGAAGTCTTCCAACTGAGTATTTATTGGGTGCAATAGAGGCATAGTTGGAATTGAAATATTTGAGTCTTCTTAAGTAGTATTAAGTTGTAAGTTTATCTTTGGGGGTGTAATTACTGATAAATTGTGCCAACTTCAGGTGGGAAGATGGTTGAACATCTGTAAAATGTTTCAATTCTATTTAATTTTACCTCATTTTATATTTATAAGATTCTTAAGATGCTTATTGGAATAAACTTGAACCTATGTCTTAATAGAGAGGTTTATATAATCAAGAAAATTTTAATGTTGTTTCAGCAAAAATAGAAAATTATAGATGCTAACTGAAGCTTTAATTAAAGAGTTTACAATAGCTAATCTCTGGTATTAATCATCCATGATCTGATATAATTCTTTATAGAATGAATGGATCATCAAATATTCAGAGTGGATGCCTAATGAAGTCCTTCCTTAAGTCATTATTATTCGCTTCCTCAATGTCATTAATTTGAGATCTGTAGATTAAGATATTAAAGAGTATGGAAGGTAAAGCACTCATAGGCTGGATTGTGCACACATAAGGTTGAGGGAATTATGATCCTGGATTTTATGTTGAACACTTTGTCAAGGATATGAAGATAGCTTAAGAAGAAGCCAATCGAGCTACTTTGTGTTTACCTTGTTTAAGCTTAGTAAAACAGTTATATATTGGGTTAAAACCACAAGTCGGTTCCCTAACACAATCTTTCATGAAAATCCTCGAACAAATGAATGATTCTAAACTAAAGTGAAATTGCTTAGAAATGCCTTATTTTCCTCTGAATTGTCTGAAATAAAATAACAATTTTATCATTTTGAAAAGTTGAACTAAATATATAAAATAACTGAAAGCTATATAGATGCAGTGGAATGAAGTGTAAAAGAAAAATCAGTCGGGGGGGTAATAACAATATATCAAATTAGAGGAATAAATTTTAGGAAAATTAGAACAATCCCATATAAGAAAAGAAAAACTGACAAAAAGGTACACCAAAGGTCAGAACTACAAAAAACCATTTCCAAATAAACTTTTTTAGTTTCCATCCTTTTTTGATGCTGTTTTCACTAGTTAATAGAATTCCTCAACCCTCTCAAAAATATAACTCTTGGAGAAAATATCATTTTTTGGTCATAAAAAAATTATTTTACTAACGAAGGCTTAAATTTTGCTCTACATACAATCTTTACGAGAGGGTTGAAGACTTCTATTAACCATTGAAAATCACACTAAAAAATAATGCGTAGTTAAGGAGATATTGACAATTTTACCTTTTCCTTGATAAAGTCAATGATTTTTTCAAAGTCATGGTTAGGATTTGCTTGACTATTCATAGAATTCCTTGATATTTCTAAGGATTTCCTTGAACTTTCGTACAATTCCTTCATTCTGCTAAGGATGGCCTTCAATCCTTCCTGGATAATTTTCTATTAAATAATTCTTTGATATATTAATCTGTTGATCTTTTCCATTTTTGTTTAATTCAGAAGAAAATTTCAAAGGCAAGACTAAGACTTTGCCTCATAAAAAAATTCCTGGCCAAAGCAGAAACAACCATAAGTAAACAGTGAAATTAATCAGAATCATAAAGTCATAGGCAAAGGAAGTTCCTCCTTTGAATATGATCCTACCTCAATCTTTTCCAAGCTAGTGACAACTCAAATAAGACTATTGCAAAAATGTGCTAAAAATTGTGATACCATCATAATAATTACAAGCAATATGACTACAAATCAGTCTTAGTAAAGTTTAGAACCAAAAAAGAAATAGAGAAGAGCTTAAAATGAATGGATTAATCATTGTGGGACATAAAATTACAGGAAAAGGGAAACTTACAGGATTGCAAATCAAAAGAAAAAGGAAAATGCAATTGAGAAAAGGGGAAAATTAAGCTTTATTAGAAAAGAATGTTTATAAAATAATCCACCATAAAAATTTCTTCTTGGTGTATAATGAATATTAATGATCTTAGAACAATTTAATTTGAATTATCCATTATATTCAATATAGCGGTAGGGGCTACTTTAGAGTAAACTGTTACAACTTTCTAGTTGGATTAACATTTTTATGTTACTATAAAATAATGTGAATAAGCATCAATCAAGATTCATCCTTTGCTGAATCTTCAGAACTTCCATACAGCAATGACTAAATTGCCTCTGTTATTTTATCTAACTCAGTAATAATAATTTCTTTCTGTGGTTCCTTAATATGTTTGATAGAGAATTTTAATTACTCTTCTTCAACTTAAAATTCTGTGAAAACACAATCCCTCACATATTTTTCGATTAAATTAAACTTTTTTTAGTCGTCAGCAGCCTTGTGCAATGCAATTTTCTTGGGACTTAGAGTCTTTAATACATCCAACTTAAACTAGAGAATTTTTTCAACTTCCTTAAATGTGCATATTCTATTTTTAGACCTCAAAGAATCAAGTAATCTATCTTCACATTCCTGAATGATTGATTGCCATTGTTCACTGGCTTCCTCATTAGTGGTGACCAAATGGGTAACTACTTCCATCCATACATCTTTAGAGACATTAAACCTAGCCAGAATAGCTGTTAACTGTTTTTCTAGCAACTCTTCTATATCACTATCATACTTAAGTACTAGTTAAGCATATTACTATTGATCAGCAAAAACTTTTCTCCTGTTATTCTCCCTTCTATGACCAGTCTTTTAAATTCCCTCTCAGCCAAAGCATACTGTCCTTGAGTGATCACCTAAATATCCATTAATTTTAGTTCTTTTCCATTAAATGAGCCTTGACTGTCCTAATCACTTCTTTGTACTTATGCTGGAACCACTGATCATCATCTTCTTCTGCTACTGCTTATTAGGGAGGTATAACTGTTGTTACGAGGGATTTGGATCGATAATAATAGTAGCCAATCCCACCAACAGCAAGACTGGTTGCCATACCAATCTGGAATAGTCTGTTCTTTAACAATTAACTCAACTCCATGATTGATGATATTATTTAATTTAATAAGTTATCTGAGACTATTATCTTTATCAATTGAATTTAGTTTTTTATATATTAATCTTATGATGCAAACAAGACTCCTTAGGGAAGTTATATCCTAAAATTCTGATGAAGAATGCTGCCTATTTCCGTGAAAATTGTGACTTCAATATGAGAATACCTTTGACTGATCCAGAGAATTTTTCCCTCACTGATGAAAATTTGAATAAATATCCAAAACTCTTTTCAGCTTTTCTCTATAAGCGCCATATCAAAAGATCATAAATATGGCCTAAAATGCACATAATTTAAGGAATTTCAGAAGTAGAAAAACCACATTTAGCTTACCAACGATTATATCCTATGAAAAAGTATGAATAGATAGATTTTTAGAATGTTATCAGATTCTTCCCTTAACAAATTATCTAAAGTTAATCCAGAAGATAATATAAACTCATCATATTTTATTTCCATATTTTGTGAAGAATATTTCAAGTAGATGATTGATGAATATTCTGGGAAGGTATTAGTGTCAGGTAAATGTCCATCATCTGAGTAACAAATAGAAATTGAAGAAAAAATTAGATAACTTTATCAGATATTTTACTATGGATAGAAACTTTCAGCACTTGAAAGATAGATTGAACTCATTTATTTAAGTAATAAACAAAAAAAATTTGCACGGTATAACAATACATTCTTTAAAAATAAAAAAAATGCATTTTTGAGATGTCAATGGAGATAAGAAGATCAAAGAATCCTTTAAGACATGGTTAATTGGAGAAAAACTGATATTAATTTAAGTGATGAAAATTATCGTCCTTTTTATTAACCCTTACAGATTTTATCTCGACTTAAATATGCTTAAAGGGCAAATAAACTCCTTACTAATAATTAATGGTATGAACAATTATTTTTCGATTTTTTGTTAAACCTTAATATACAAAATCTGAAAAATTCTATTCATGGATTACTACTAAAATATTCACTAGAATTATTCAATGGTGTAAAAGTCTTGAATTTACTCATTTAATGAAAATACCTCCTGATTTTTTTATTGAGAATTCTATCCTACAAATTCATTTTTGGTTAATTTTGAACCGTCTTAAATAAATCAATACTAGATAACTAAATACATTGCTATTAAACTTCAAACTCTTTTTTTCCAAATATCTTTATGCAACTGTAGGAAATGTGAATGTAAAGAAGAAAAATTTAATAAATAAAAATATCTAGAAGATGATATCTTTAAATAATGGAATTCTTAACTTACATTTTAACATTTCTTCAATTACTAAAGATAATAGATACTTAGGAATAGATTCCTTAGTCTGGACAATTGCTTATTTCTAAAAAATAGAACGTTATAATGATCAGGTATACTTATTTGCTGAATATCTAGTTAAGAATTATTAGCATCTTCAAAACCATTCTGAAAATGATTTTCTTAATGGAATAATTGAATTTGGATACTTATTTACTTGATAGTAATTATGAAGCAAAAATTCAATAGATAAATATTCCTTTAAGTGAAGAATAGTTTGAGAAAGAACTTGCTGTAGATCCTAAATAACGTAAATTTTTCTTATAATTATGTCCAAAAATAAGTAATTCTTCCTATTGATTCAATTAAAATTAATCAATCTAAACTTAATATTACCTTTATGGAGATATTAACACATTAGCAAGAATAATAGTGAAATTTTTAAGTTTATTCTTTTATGATCACTTAATAAAATGGATGAAGCCAAAAAAATCTTAATAAAAAATAAAAATATAACCCTTGGAAAAATGAAAAGGATCAAATCAACAATATTATCAAGGATTTTGAAACAACAGAGTCAATAAGGAACCGACGGCGTAACAGAACTAACTTCAAGTGAATATGATTATGATTATTCAAATTCATAGAATTATCATGAACAATATAAGCCCTAATACTACTGAAAAGTGCATCCAACTACCATACATAAAGCATATTTCTTAATAGCATTGAGCTACTTCAGCATATAGGATATTATTTGTAGTCTGTTTACAACCTTAGTCAATCCAGCACTTATTATAACTGTCAAGTTGGGAGCAAGCATTTAAGCTATAATCATTCAATAAATTTACCATTAACGAGTTGTTGCAAAGAGTTCCAAGCATTCAGCTTCATCACTAACACAATTAGCTTCCTTAACTGCACAATTATCAGTATGGCAAAAACTGAAATCATATTTGGTAATTGATAAACTGAGTCTAACGAGACATGAGAGGATAATCATTGAGTAAAGGATGGTATAATTTCTCATATGACTGATGATAATATAATCAAATTATTTTATTGTTTCAATACATAATGTAACATTATTAATTTCTATTATTATTTCAGTCACCTATTTTTCCAGCTCATTAATAGTCTCATTTTATTGCTAATTTTATAATAATTTGCAGTATTTAGACTTTAGTTTAGGTTTTTGGCAGTTGAAATTGGAATTTTGGGTTTTTTAAGGGAAAATGAAAAAAAAATTGCCAAGTGTTAAAATAAATGAAACCTTAGAAACTGAACTTTAAAATGATAGAAGGGTATAAATATTATTTTTAGGACTGTTGTCGAAACTGGTGATTTTGGAAAGTCCTTCTGACCAAGGAAGTACAGGTTGCCTACTACAGTGCAGGATTAATATCTAAATTACTTTTTTTTCAAGTTGTCGTTTTTCAATTACTTTTATTGATTTTATGCAGTCTTTGTTCTATTTTTTTTTACACAGTGGTTCATTGATTTTCATATCTATCTATTCTCATTCTAAAAGATTTTATAATTTAGTATTTCATAATATTTATTTCACATTTCTCGACTATTACATCGACTATTACATCAATTTTTTATTCAATACCTAAATTATTGATTGTTCTCTTCCCATTAAGCCATTATATCGTTCATGTTTTCTCCATAGTGGTCTAAGTGGCTATCGATACATCCATGGCAATTTGAAGGATATTTAATATATTTAACTTGGCCATCAATCAGCTGTACATCTGGTTGAACATTCAAGCTTCTTGGTCTCTTATTAGCAAGAACAATTTCTCTATATTTTAATAATTTTTCATTCATCTAAATAGTTATAAGATGTATACCTCTAAATATTTCTAGAAAAATGCTGTTCCTGTTTTGAAATCTGCAGAAGATTTATACACTTGTAAGCATCTTAGAAAGTTACCTATTGCTTTCTTCCCTCGTTTTAATGGTTTCCTTATTTAAGCATATTTCTAAATAATCTTTCTCTTATTTTTGAGTCTCTTTGATTTCAAAAATACCTGTTTCTTCTTCTAAAACCTTAAAAATAGCAAAAGAAGCACCAATATGGGCTTGTAACCATTTTTTTCCCTCAACATCATAAAATTGCATTCCCTTAACTGCACTGAGAATTATATCATACCAAGCCGAATATACTATTTATTCTCTCTCCTCTGGGTATATTTTGGAAGTAAAATAGCTTGAACTTCTTCAAAGGTTGACAGGAATAATGCAACTGAATCAGCCCTACATTCTTCATAGGTAGATGCTATTTCTCCAAACACACTATGCCAAGTTTATCCTGGTTTATAAAAGGTTGTAATTTCTGAATTATCTATTGGATTAGAAAAATTGGGTGCTTAGTGAAATAATTTTTCCAGATCCATGGCCAAGTAGTTAATGAAGGGCTACAATTAACGAAATAAAGAAGGTTTATAGTATTTTAGATGTAATTATATCTATGTTTCAGGAGTAAATTGCATTGATTTGACAGTTGGAGTTCCATAGGCATTCCCAAGATTAACATTTTTAAACCCTAGATTTTCACGAATATGGTCATAATTAGGAATATTGATTCCAACTGGTATACCAGAACTACCAAATGCTAATACTTCTAAGCTAGTAAAATCAGGTTTTTTAAATTAACTTACTTCAAAATTAGACCCCCATGGTAGGTAATTTAGTGTTTTCTCAGCACTTTCAACCAATTCCACTAAAATTTGGATTATTCCTGATTAACTACAGCTACAAAACCTTCAAACTAAGCTCTAATCCGAAGAGGATCAAGGTAGCTTTCAATAAATCCAATGTTAGTTTCAATCACTGGCTGTTTATCTTGAATCCATAGTTTCTGTGATTCTACATGCTTTTGCATATCTCCAGTCTTAAATGTTCTATATATTAGTTGATCATTTTTTCTTGAATTTGATTGGCTGAATTCTTGCAGGCTTCTCCCAAGTAATAGTTCATTAATTTCATGAATCTAGAGAATTATCCATACTTTAAGGTAATATGTATGTCTTTTTCCTCAAACTCCTCCTCTTTTACTACTTCTGCAGCTATTTTGACAATAAATTTCTTATCATCAACCTTAATAAGACGATTATTTTCTGACATTATCTTTCTATTGATCAATATTTGTTTGATTTTATCAGCTTCAACAGAGGTTACATTAGCAGAATAATAACCAGTAGTTCCATTTTTATCTCTAAAATTAATCAGTTAATAGGGACTTTAGTAGCAAAAGATATATTTTTCAATCCGAGAATAGATATTGTGGAATTATTCCTAGTGCTTACCCCAATATTAAGTGGAAACCCAAAATTTCTTCATACTTTATTCAGTACATTCTGGTACAAACTTACTATCACCAAAAGATTTATAATTACCACAATTATCTAAAAAAGCAGCAATATATATAAAAATTCTATTTACTTCTTCCTCTACAATAACCTTGGTGATTTGCTAGAACAATTCTTTAGCAGTAGTTTTCCCAAAACCCTTGAGAATTATATAGAGAAATGCTGGAGACTCATAAGATCTTTAAAAAAAGCAGATTTTGGCACCATTCCAAGAAGCCTTAGCAAAATTATAGGCATATAGGGACTCTTTTTCAGTTAGTTTACTAAAGGCTTCTTCGCAGTCAATGGTTGAGAAGTTAGTTTACTGAGAAATAGTTGGAGGTTTAGACATATCTAAAATATAAATTAAACTTGATTATTAAAATAGAAATATTGAATTTTTTGTTCTTATTTCATATTTTAATAGATACTTGATATTCAATAGTCTAAAATACCTTTATTATACCTTTATATTTTTTATTTGATGAATTTAGAAAAAAACATTTTTAATCGTCACCCTAAGAGAACTTTTTCTAATATTGAAAAAGCATATTCACTTCCTATAAAAATACCTATTAATCCACCTACCTTAAGTCCCTTAAAAATACCTATTAAAATCAACAGAAAAAAATTACCTTTAGATTTTTTCCCTAAGGTTGAACAGAATAAGACAAGACATCAATCACCTCATGACAATTACTATGAAAGAAATAGAGCTTAATCAGAAAGAATTCATAGATCATCTGAAAAAACATCATTCTTTGGATTTTTCAATGAGGAAGATAAAAACAATAAAATCATAGAAATTCAAGGGAAAAAAGGAATACAAACAGCTGAAAGTCCAAAAAAATAATCATTATCAGGTAATTCTAGAAATCTAACACCTATTTCCATTTCTAACTATACATCTAATCTACTAGAAAGTGGAATGTTAGAAGAAATTGATTCTCCCTTACTTAGCAATCGTATTAAGAAAATATCCCCAAGAAAATAACATAAAATGAAGTATTTAGAGAATAATTATAATTCCCCATAAATAATAAGTACAGTCTCAGTTATGCATCAAAATCAAGAATAGGAGCAAATTATTAATGTTAAAGAAGTAGACATAGATGAGATAAGTTCTTTTAAAAGTAAAAATCAGGAAAAGAAAATTCCTGATCTTGAAATGGATTTAACTTTCTATAATGCTAAATCTAGCTGTTTACCACCTATTAATAATATTAAGAGTGAAATCCACAACAAATGATACTTTTTTTAATTAATAATTTCTTACTTTTACAACAAATTAGACACATTTAAAAAATAGCATGAAGTCAAGGAATAAATTATTATGGTGAATTCCAGGGTTAAAAAGCAAATTATTTACCAATAGTATATTTTTTCTTAGGCTTAGTGTAGGAAACTTCCTTGATTTTCGGTTTAATTGTAGGGGGAAAAGATACTATTTTCCTTTATTTTTCAAATAATGTTGTTTTAAGTCCTGTTAGTAATTCTATATTCTTTTAATTAGATTTGTTCATTAATATAGGTTGTTCTTTCACAAATTCATCTGATTTTTCTTGTCTTCCTAATCCATTCTTTTTTTGATAGCATTCAGGAGCTAATGAATCTTTTTTAAAGAGATAAATAGTTTTTTGTAAGTTGAGTCCAGCAGCAAGAAGGTATCTTTTAGAAGAGTTTGATTAATTCTTAATAGAAGTTTCTTCATGACAATAAGAATATCCTTTGATAGGTTGTTTTTCTTCAAGATGAAGATTAATTCTTGGTAAAGATTTATCTATATTTTTATCTGGTTGTTCTTGAGTAAATGATATATTTTTGGTTGGTTTAAGATTAAAAACTCCTCCAGTTTCTTCAAAGATTCTTTCTCTCAGTAAATTAGTGATTCTAAATTGTGATTATTTTTTGTTAGGTGATGCTTGATGAGTAGGTCTAGATATAGCATGAAAATCAATCGTTGTATATTTTTTCATTTCAATAAAATTATCCCCCAAATCAAAATATCATTCATTCATTTAGAATATATCTTTTCATTCATATTCCATACTTGCATAATACTGTTCTCCTCACAAGATGCTATTGTATATTGATCAGGAAGCCAACTAATATCAGTTACTTTACTAGTATGTCCACCATGAATAAACTATATTACATCATTGAAATACCATAATATCACGAGTAGGATTGTTACTATCAATCTATTACATATTCCAAATCACAATTCGACGATCATTCGATCCAGATGCAAAATGTAAAGGATGAATTTTAGACCAACTAACCACATTAACAGCGTCATTATGACCACCAAATATATGTAGTTTCTTAGACATGTTCCTAATATCCCAAAGGTGAATATCACTATCTTCACTAGCTGTTAGTATTAATGGTTCAATAAAGGGATTAAAATCTATTGAATATATATCCATAGAATGACCTACTTTAGTAATAGCTGGTTTGGATGGCTCCTATCTAATATCCCATCTAGAATTAGTGATAAACATACAAATTAATAGTTTTATCAACTCCAACTGATCCAAAAATATGTTAATTACTAGACCATTTAACATCTTCTATGGCATCAGTATGAAAAGAATTATTAAAGATTATTTTTAATGTATCAATATCCCAAATGAATATTTTATGATCAAAAGATCCAGATAAAATTATATTTTATTTTTTAGGATGCCAAGCTAATCCAAAACCTTCTGCTTCATGTCCTTCTAAGCTAATTTTATTAATTTCAAGTAATTCTTGTTCATAATTTAAGTTATAAATGTTAAGTTAATGTGATAAACCTCCTGTTTTAATACCTATTAAATTTTCCTTAATTTATTAATTCTTGCTTTCATGATTTAAGAGTTTTGAGGTAAAGTTAATCTTCTATTAAGTATTTGTTGACCTATTGTACCAATTTTCCCAGTAGGAGGTTTTTCTTGGTAACAGCTATAATCAGTAACTGCTTCAGAAGTAGGTAGTGCTATATTAACAATAGTAATATAGTTCTTAATGAGTGAATTAGAACCAATCATAACACTTTGAATGCGCCAATCATCTTCAATATAAGATTAACTAAACCACTCTATTGTTTGTGAGCAGGATGGTAATTAGTATACTTGTAGGAGATTATAGAGGAATGGTGAATTCTTTTTCCAAATTTTATATGTTTAGTCAATTGTATTGAGCTGAAGCTTCATCTAAATATTACATTTGAATTATAATTATATAATAATGGGTGGATATTCAAGTATAAATATATCACTTACATCTTTATCCTCAAGAAACTAAGCCAAATTCTTTGACTATCGTTCAACAAATCTAACATACTATAAAGAGACATTTCTCTAATAATGCTTCATTTATGAGACAGAAAACAATCTAACCTTTCTACAGGAGTAAATAAATAACAATTGGATCCTTCATGCTCAACTAAGAGACTAATATATGATTATTGAATATTAATAAGCAAATTAACCACTTTTTTGGAAGGGAAACACCTTAGGACAAAGTCAAACTTTATATAAGGGAGATCATATCAAGCTGGGTAGACTAATCTATAAGGTTAAGGATATTAGACATTTATTAAATACGAATTATGAAACTGCTGATATTGAAATAAATGATTCTAAAAATAACATCAGTATCCTTAATATACAGTAGTAATAAGACAAATGTAGAATTTGTGATTTACCAACTAATACTTTGAATAATCCTTTAATTTCTCCATGTGAATGTATCAATGATTTCCAATACATTCATTACTGGTGCTTAAAATAACTCTTCCAACACAATGTGAGAGATATTATCCGACCACCAGACCAAAAATATAAATTATTTGAAATTAATGACTATATTTGTAGTAATTGTCACTGTATTATACCCTATATGCTACAGGGTAATAGTAAATATTATCCCTTAATTTG
>CASCJZ010000031.1:0-20192 GCA_949152475.1 Terebella lapidaria
AGCATTTTCTTGAGGAAGTCATGAAGCATCAGTATTATGAGGAACTCATTCGAGATTATTATAGTCAAATAGAAATGATATATTTTTAAGTGGCAACTCATTTAGTCCTAGAAAGGGAGTTCAGCCGAGCCCAAAAATATGTAAATGTAATTTTTAGGATTTTAGTCAAACAAATCAAGTATTTACAGTAGCTGATGAAGTTAGAAGATAAGAAAGTGTTCCTTATTATTGAAAAAAAAAGGAAAAATATTCCTTAAACTCTATGGTCTTTAATACCTAATAGCCAAATTGACTAATGCTGATTGTTAAGATATTTGGGATAAATATGAATCAATTATCCTATAATCTCCATCTACAGCATGCACTACTTCCTGCTAAATGACCAAAATAATTAACTCTGTATTTGAGATATAAGTTAAAAGATCTAAAAGTGAACATAGTATTAACCTAAAAGACAGTTGGTATCAGAAGCAACATTCATTGTCTCCAGTTCAACTTGATGTAGTTAACGAAATCAGTGATTCTGTCGTTAGCTTAAATAGTTTTTCAAATGTATCAGATTAGAACAGATCAAGAATAAACCTTAAATTGAATATACCAGAATAGAAAAAAACTCAAAGGTTGAGCAATTTAGGGAAAATATCATTAACTTCAAAGAAAACTATTAAGAATATTGATACTAGAATATCCTTGTTGGAGAGATATAAGGTATCATAATTAGATTAGCTACAAAAAATTAACCCTTTTAATATTAAAAAAACTAACAATAGGTCTAGATCTACATTTTCATTCGTAAATTAACAAGAAAATAATGATAAAATATATTTACCCTTTTCAACAACTAAAAAAATCAATCTACCTAAACCTAAAATTAAACTGGCTCTAAGAATACCAAAAAAACCACCAACCAAAAATATAAAAAACTCAAACAATCCAATTACTAATCTTCCACCAAATAAGAGAAAAATAAGGGCAGTAATGGAAATGGTTCTACATTATTATCATTATCAAACATTAATGCCCCAATTTGAAAGAATAGGCTTTACTTAGGATAGTAGACCTTTCAAATTTAAATTTGAAAAAAAATTCATTCGAATTCAACTCTCATATCTAGAATACCCACTATTTATTAGATATACACCCACAACTAATTTTAAATAAATATCTTAGAACATTCAACAAGCAAAAAAAGGATTTATAGTTACTAATTCCACTACTAAGACAAATAAGAATACATAAAAAGTAGTTAATAGCAGAAAAAAAATAGTGACTGTTAAGCAATTAAGCATTTATGTCATCAATGAAGCCTCTTAAAGTGCTGAAAACTCTTTGATACATGTTGAGAATTCACAAAGTTCTCATATTATTCCCTTTGATACTTCTGGTAGACTAGTACATTCCAATCTATCTATTGACTCTCAAATTTAGGAATAGGAATAAAAACCTCTTAAATAATCAAAATGGACATTTTTTGGCACAGTTTTAATAAAAAATATTCATACTTATCTATGCCGAATTTCAATTAATTAAATGGATATCACTAGAATTACTATTTTTCATTGGGGAAGTCGTAAATGGGTTTGGAATTTTGACTTTCATTTATTAAGAGAACAAATAAACTTTAAATTCATCTATTAATTGTGTTAGAAAGTATTAGGATCAAAAAGTTATATGCGAAAGATCTTATTGTTATCAAGGTTAATTAATCCATACTTGAATAGGAATACTTTAGGTAGTTTGATTACTTTTTCAACCAAGCAGAAGATCATTAAAGTAGATAATTGCTATTATCTTATTAAGCTTTGGTAATATATTAGTGGAAGATGGATATGTTTAGTTTATCTATATCACAAAAAATAAAAATACTATTGTTTTATTGATTAACCAACAATTAAAGAAGTAACTTCAAGAATAACTTCAAGGCGAATTCAATCATATGAAACACAACAATTGTATTTCACTTCAAAACAAATTATTTTTAGTCTCTTTTCAAAGGATCACTCAACTGTAAGAATTAATCTGATAACAGGAAGAATTATTTTGAATTAGTACTCTTTAAACGAAAATCAAGTGAAATATGGTCAACTTAAGCCTATAAATAAGTGGTTTCGATTCAGATAAGGGAATTAAATGCAAATATAAATGTCAAATTATTATCAAAATAAGGCAGAACAGAGACATTTTCTCAGGTTACCTGGACTGGTTCCGAATAATAGATACCTTAGAAGGATCTATAAGTGATGTTTTATACTTATAGGAGTAAATACTAAAGCATATTTTAAATTAGGAAATCAAATGAATTTGTTATAATTTCATTAATAGGATTAATCAATTAATCAAATACAATTTTATTGAACGTCTAGGGTTATTTTAGGTACAATATGCATTGCCATCAGTTATTGCATCAGCTGTTTGGCTGCATAGGGAATGTCCATTTAGAACACATTATAATCTTTACGATTCTAATATATTAATAATAGATACCTTAATGCAGTAGGAACAGGTGTAAGAGTTCTTTTCAATATTAGCAGTTGCCATCAATCCACACTTAGAACATACATGGATTCTAAACTTATCAGAGACAGTAAACAATCTTTATCTCAAGAATTCACTCACACCATGAGATAAAATACAATCTCTCTCCATTTCACCAAATCGAAGACCACCTGCTCTACTTCTACCATGAGTGGGCTGGCGAGTAAGGGCTACCACTGGACCTCTTGATCTTGCATACATTTTATCATCAACCATATGTCTTAGTCTTTGATAATAAATAGGACCAATAAAGATTAAATTTTCTATTTTTTTCCCAGTATAGGGATTAAACATAATTTAATTACCATATTTTTGGTAACCACATTAATGAACCTCTTGTGCTTTTTATTCCATATTAAAACGCCTAAAGGGTGTAGCATCTTCAGATTTACGTCCCTTTAAGGTTGTTAGTTTCCCAACCAAACATTCAATAACATGACCAATTGTCATTCGAGATGGAATACAATGGGGATTAACAATCATATCAGGAACAATACCATCAAGAGTAAAAGGTAGATCTTCTTGTTTAAAAGACATACCACAAGTACCTTTTTGACCATGTCTTGAGGCAAACTTATCTCCAATTTGTGGAATTCTAACACTTCTAACCCTTATTTTAGCAAATTTATCAGCTATGAAATTTTCTGAAATAATAGCCATATCAACAAAACCTTTTTCTGCTCGTCTTGACCTTAATGAAGCATCTTTATGTCTATTTCTAGCATCATGAATAGATTTTTCACGGGTATCAGATGGTACCATAACTTTTCCTACTAAAATTTCTTCATCTTAAATATTTCTTCCTGGAGGGATTATTCCATCATAGTCTAAGTGAGCTACTGCACTTTCAACAATTTCTACTTATTTTGGATTAGGTTTACATATAACTGTACTAGTACAATTACGACCAGTAGTAGTTTCTTGAGTTTTATATGTTCTATAAAATACACTTCTAAACATTCCTCTATCAATAGCTGATTGATTTACAATAATACTATCTTCCTGATTATACCCAGTAAAACATGCCATTGCAACAATAGGGTTACATCCAATTGGCATCTAGTTAACTGATACATATTTAGTAGGTCTTGTAGTAACTAGAGGTTTTTGTGGGTAGTAAAGAAAATGTGTTAAAGTATCCATTCTGATTTGATGGTTTGTAGCATTCATTCCCATAGCTTGCTTTGACATAGCACTCTGAAGTGTATTTTTGGTGGCTTGGTTGTGATTGGAAAAAGGAATGATTGAACCACAAACTCCTAAAATCATTGATGGATGGATTTAGCAATGTGTATAGTTGAGATGCTTATTATTTTAAAGATAAGTTAAATCCATAGCAATTAGGGAACTTTCTTCTTCTTCAACATCAAGGTACTCAATAAATCCTGCAGCCTTTAGATCATCAAAAGTAAAGTTTTTTTAGAGATGCTCAGGAGTAATTTTAAGTTTTTTTTCCTTAGTATTTACAGTAAAGAGTGGTCTCATGCATCTTCCACCATCAGTGTATATCTTAATTTACTTTTGAACAATATCTCTCACAATAGACACTTAGTCAGGAATATTACCATATTGACGTGAATCTTTTAATATTTTGACTACTGTGGCTGGTGAATCAGTAAAACCAATCCAATTTCCATTTAACATAATTTTAGTTTTAGTTTGAATTTATTTTGTATTGATATTGAGGTCAAATGTTTGAAACTTTAATGATTTCAATGCACTATAGAGAGATTCATTCATTTTTTCTTGTATTCCAAGTGTTACCCTCGCCATTAGTGCATAATTCTTTACAATACCAATTTTCTGTCCTTCAGGAGTTTCAGATGGACATATCATTCCATAATGTGTGTTATGTAGCAATCTAGGTTTGGCTGACTTTGAACTAGCTTGAATTGGAGCAACTACTCGACGTAAATGAGAAAGTGTTGCAAAAAAACTAGTATCTCTTTTAAGTACTTGTGAAACACCTGATTTGACAACTTATCCAGTGAGTGTACGACCCCAATTACCAGTAGCTAAAGAATTTCTTAATGTATCTGTTATTGATCTACTATCAAAAATAGAGTCCATATTAAGAGAAGTTTGAGAACTCTTTTTTTTCTGCAAAATTTTTTTGAGAAGTCTTTTGGCATTTTACACAAATCCATTTTTGAACTGCTCCTTAAAAATGGAAATAAGGAGCATTCCTGTTAAGTCAACTCGTTTTTTTCCATAATGATCTCTGTCATCTTCATCAGTTTTTCCTAGATAAGCATACAACAATTTATTGGCCATATATCCAATGAAATATGCTTTTCGACGGAAACTAGCTACATCTGTGCCTATATGTGGTAATAACTTATCAATTAACACTCTTTCAGCATGATAGCGTAGAGAGCTTGATTCTGTTCCTTTAATTTTATCAATAAAACTACCAATAAATTTCTGACACTCTTCTTGATGATGCATAGTTACCTGCTCAATAGAATACCTTAAGATTTATATCATACCTTTGAAATCTTCAAGTTCTCCTTCTTCCACTTCATCAATTTTATAACAAACACATTTCATGATTTCTCGATCAGATGTCATTCCTAGTGCTCTTAAGACTAATGAAAGTGGCATGTCTTTAGTTACAGTTTTAATTCGACAAAGAATTTTAGGCTGTCCTCTGTCATATTTGATCAACAATTTGAATATTGAAGGCAATCCTCCAATTCCCTTAGGAACTGATCTAATTTCGGTAATCCAAGGATAATTTACTTCTTTGCTTTTAAATGTGTATACAAAATTATATGCCATTCTTTCCTGTGCAACAATAACTTTCTCAGAGCCTCTGATAATAAAGTAGCCCCCTTCATCATATGGACATTCTCCTAACTAAACTCTTTCATCAGGGTGCTTTTTAGCTAAACTACACCACTTTGATTGTATCATCACTGGAATATCTGCTAATTTAATTCTTTCATAAACCTACGTCTTTTCTATCGTTTCTTCTTTGGTTTATGGATCAACCCTTATTTTCCTTTTAAAGAGTTTAAGTCTAACATCCTTTTCATAATTCAAATCCCTTAGTCTTGCAGTCATTGGGAAAATCATTTCATTAGTTTTATCACTATTTTTATGATTGAGAAGATCATTAACAGAGGTATATATTTTCTTATCAAATTAGAATTCCCAAAAATGATCAGCAACTGCCTCTGTTCCTACACCCCACTGATGTGTTGATGCTATACGAAATGTTCCATACTATTTGATAACCTCAGCCATTTCATCAGTAAATCTATTAAAGGAATTAATTTGTTGCTTAACGATACCATTTTCCTTGAAATAGCTATCAAGCACCTCCCACATATGCTCCTAGGTGAAGCTTGTGGTCTGTGGCTACATAATTAATTATGCTATAACAAGTGATAAATATTTTAAAATAATGCCAATCAAAAATTTGAAAAATAAGAAGATAAAAAGTAATATTTTATAGATATACTTCTCAATCAAGACTCATAAGTTTATTATTAGGGAATTGTTTAGTATCTAGAAGGCTTTTCTTAGATTAATGATCTATATCAGGCCAATATACATATAGTACTATGCAGACAGGAAGTATATTGATTAAGGTTAAAGCAACAATGGATAAGATGTCCCAGTATCTGAAATAACATCAAAGTTACATAACTTGGAATTAGGTGGTATCGATACAATATTTGTTTGGATTGTATTGATCAAGATCAATCCATATCACTATAGCATTATAAAGAAAGCGTAGAGAACAGCAAATCATGAGGGCTAAGTACTCTAAATATAACTATTTTAGTAAAAATATACAATCTTAACATCTTTAGGGTTGAGAGTTAGGAATTTACTTATTCTCTTAATAATATATAGACCATCTAAATAAAGCAGAAACAGCACAACAGATTCAACCATTAGAATATAACGCTAACTATATTATTTAATTTACTACCCTTGGTTAGCTTTTCGACATACCTCACCATTGGGATAACAAGTTAATCCAGCACAAACAAGAAAACCAAGCAGGAATATAATTCTGAAGAACAGATAGCCTTTGATTAACTTAACTAGTCTAAAACATCTTTGAAGAAATTTCCTCTCTTTTCCATCCATCTTAGAAGTCTGATCATCATTATTATCTAAAGAATGTAGCATATTATAGAACCTTTGTTAATTATATTCTACCATCGATAGGGAATCAACAACATGACAGTCAGTAGAAGATAATTAGAAGTCATGTCTATTCCATTAAAAATAGCAGAGTGTAATTGTACCCACTCTGTTCCTGGATCGTTCTCAAAATGCTTATAGAGAATCAATCCATAGATGGTTTTGGTGCAGAAAACTATTTAGAAATTTAAATACCTAAGAGCCAAAGTCCAACTAAAATGCGAATTGAACTACTTTATCGAAATTGATTATGCTTATAGGCAATATAGATAGATTTTAGCAAAGCTAATAGAATTAGAAAGAAAAAAAACATAGCAATTGCCTAGATGATGAACATGCTGCAATTGTTAATTTAGAACCGACACCAATCTTTGGGCTGAAGCTGAGAATCACTTTGTTCATCTTAAAGCATGACAACTGAGGATGTAATTAATCTACTTATAATTATTTCTTTCAAGATCTTAATTAAGATTATTATAACATCAATTTAATAGCATTTAATAGAAAGTTTATTTAATAACACAAACAATTTACTGAATCAATAATAGCTTTTTTTGTCTTAAAAATTAGTAGGCTAACCTTTAATGGTGGTTATGTTATGCTGGAATTAGGCTAAAAGAGGTTATGGTTTCGTCTTGAAATCTTCCCAGTGAATAAAAAGAATTACAGCCACAGGTATAATATGCAAAAATATCATCCCAAAAATTAAAGCAACAACTCTTTAGCTTATTTTAGAATATAATTACGTGCAAGAAGTATCAATACACATTGAATTGGGATTGAAAGTAGAAAGGTTGCTATCGATTAAGATATAGAGTGAGAACATAGCTCTACTGAAGCAACAGAACAGAAGAATAGCATATTCAAATATCAACTATATCAAGAGCATTATTACTTATTTAAGTTCGTTTGCGCTAATAGAAATGAAACAACTTACTTTTTTGATGAAATAGTAACCAAGAATATACATAATACAGCCTACAACTGAATCAAACATTAAAATCCACAAATAACTATTAATACAAAATAAAGTACACCTGCCCAGAAATTATAGCTTTTTCATTCTACAAATTATTGAGTACCATACAAATAATAAATACTACCAAAAAACCAAGGCGACACCAAAGGTATCCCTTCAAGAACCTTAAGGTTCTGTAGCAATGACGAAGTATAATACTGTCAGCTATACCAATAGAAGGAGAGCTGTAGTTAAGAGGTTTAAGGAAGTTCCTAGTCCTGTATAGGGAATGATTTACCATCGATAAGGGATAATCATCATTAAGGTTTGAGTGGTGAAGACATTAAAAGAATCAAAAAGGAAAAAAATGGAAGAATATAATTTTACTTAAGCATCATTCTTTTTCATAACAAGTTCATAAACAGTAGTCATATAAATAGTTTTAATAACAGTAGCTTTGTTACATAACTGCTTACTTCCTAGTTCCACTGCAAGTAGAAGATAGATTAGTCGAGTTTATGAGAGAGTGTGAAAATTAATAGCTCTTTTTATTGAGATGGACAACAAGAGTATCATAAGAACTGTGATGAAAAGATATCCGTATTATGAATAGTATGTAAGGTCATTAACTACTTCAAACCGACACCAAGGGTAGTCATTCTCTTAAGAAGAGTAGCTCATTTCCAAATGATTAAAATAACTATTTAATGACTAAGTTAATACCTTTAACAATTAATTATAATTCAACCATGTCTTGAAATACAAATAGAGTAAACATGATTTCCTTAAGAAGTCACCAAAGTTGGTAATAGTGAGTTTTTTTATATTAGTTACTTCAACATTCCGAGCATTTTTCGGCAATTATTTAACTGAAGTTACTTTCAGAGAAGCATCAAAAACTGCTTTCTGAAATTAATTTTTTAAAATAAGATGATATTGTGGAAGGAAAGTCAAAAGAATATGTAGAAATTATTCGATTTTCTTAATAATAATGCAATTTTTGTAAAGATTACACTCTATTAGAACTCTTTTTTTTTAGAGCAAATAATAAAAATAAGGTAAACTAAATCTGAACTATGAAAGAAGAGAGTTCTTAAAAACAGAAGATTATCTTTCAGGACATTTGTTGATCACAACAACTAGGCTAAAAACTAATTATTTACTAAAAAAAAGGACCAATATAGTACGAGCCAGATATGTATTAAACATTTTATTTCTAACAACATAACTTAAGAAAATAATTCAATAGATCTACTAATTATTAACCTATTTTGTATTCAATAATAAACCATAAAAAGCAGTATTGCTTTTCATAATAATATGATGGATAATAATAAATCAGAGTAGATGTAAAACTGGAAGAAGCAAATTATCATGGATCCTATTTTGAACTATCTCTTTGATGAGGAACTGTCTCCACAGGAATTCCTCCATACCAAAATATTACCCCTTTAACATGATCAAATAGTCAATACTTATTCCAAATTAGCCTCATTAAAACATTCAATCTCTAAAAACATTCAAAAGGAAGTAGAAGCCAGACATACCAAAATCGAAGAGTCATTCTTATCCCTTGAAGAGCTTCAAATAACCTTTCCTCAATCAGATCGTACCCAGATCTAATCTACTCAAAAAGAATTATAAAAATTTAATCATAAATATCAGACTGTATCTACTTCCTTATTATCTTGGAAAAATGCTAATGTACTACTTAAATATGCTTAATCCCTTCAAAAGTTATACATCAATGTTAAAATACTGAAAAGTATCATGAAAACCTATAAAGAAGTAGAAGATAAAAGTTCTATCAATATTTTAAAAGCATCTTAAATCATCAAACTATTAACTTAACTCTGTAAAAGAGATGATTTTACTGGTATTGCCTTGTATGAGAATGAGAAACTTTTTATCAAGAATGCTAAGGATACCGTGTATGCTCAAACAGAGAAAACATTATCTCAATTACTGAATCGAGGAATCTCTGAAGACAAAGAAGAAAGATAATATTTAATTGTACTTAAGAATATCAACAGAATAAAAGATTTTATTTCAGTTTTCTATATCAGTAATCTTAAGGATTTAGGGGAAAGTCTTAAGAAAACCTTTAATGCTCAGAATTTAAATTAGTTTAAAGGGTATTGTTATGATTCTAATCATAGTCTTCATGGAAAGGTGCTTGCTAGTGCTAAATTATTTTTGCATTTAGAAGAGATGCTTAGACATCTCAATTTAAGTGATATTCTACTGAGTAGTGGGATTCCAAGTTTATTTTAAAAAATGTGGGATAAATTAATTGACTTTATTAAAGATATGCTTAAATGGGTAGGGGATCAAGAAATTAAAGAAAAAATCAATAAACAAATTCGGGATAAATAAAAATGTTTAGTATGGAAATATCCAATACTATTCTAAACTTTTACTAATTTAAGTAATGAGATTCATGCAGAAATTCTCCATCGACCTAAATATTCCCTTTATAAATTTGATTTAAAAAAATAAGCTCTATTAATATGTCTAGTATCTCTTGCAAAAAACTACTATAAGTAAATTGAGTAACAGTTAGGTTTAGTATTTTCTGAACTGAAAAAGAACTAAAATTTATAAGTAAGCATTGATAAAGTTATTGAACTATTAGAGTGGATTGTAGAAAGAATTAGTATGGAAGAAATATTAAAAAGGGTAGTTCAAATAGTTAATCAAGAAATAAGAAATTGTCAAAATTCCTTTAAATAACACAAAAATGAACTAAATTCTCTGACTCAATCAATTAGATCTTTATTGTTAAGAAACCCCTATCTAGTATTGAATAATAAGGAAGATATTGAGTCGTTGTTAGAAAGAGAATGATTTAATGTATACCAAATTCTAAATAAAAATAGTTAATAACTATACAATAACTATACAAGCATAAGGAAATCATAATTTTAATTTCTGAATAACTTCTTCTGGGGTAATTCTCTCATTGGGATCAATTTTCAGCATTAAACTCATTACATTTATAATTTAGGGTGATACTTAAGTTAGAGGAATAGCTGATGAATGGGTTATATATTGTAGTAAATGATTAACAAAGTATTTTTGTTTGTGGAGGATCTAAGATGATGATCTGTTCTTTGTACTCAATAATCCTCTACTCATCTTATTCCTACCATTAAGAGATACTCTATATGGTATCCAAAGTGGTACTAATGTTATTACTTCAAAAATTAAACATCCTAAACTCCTTATGTTACGAGATAGATTACCACATATGGACAGCATTAGGATTGTTCCAGATTTAATTATAGGAAAAATTATTATCTATATCCCTTAGAAATTCTGGTGGTAAATACTAAGGAATAATTAACCAATTTTATTGATTACCTGTTAATGGTTAATGATATGTAGTAATAAGATAGTCTAAATTTGCAATTACTTATTTCATTGCACAACAACCCCATTCTTCTAGATAGATTTCTACTTAATTTTTACGCATGATATTATTAATGTTGATTTTGGGATTGATAAATTTACCATTAACTTGGATAAATTGTTTACATAGACCAGTTATGATATTGATAAACCACTAATTTTTATTAAAAAACATGTTTTGATATGTTTTAGAAGGGTAAACTATAAAAACATCTGATTAACCCTGTTTTTCCTAAACTAATGTATATAATTCCTCTCTTAAACACTTATACTTTATATATTCTAGAGAATTTGGACAAGATCCACTTTTCCATATCATTGGTACTCCTAACTTTTTGACTTCTTATTATCTTCGAAGATATTATTTACCTCTAGATGTATAGACTTTAACTTTTTCTTTCTTACAGTTGAAATTTCTTAATAGAATATAATATTGATTTGAATAATCCATAATAGAATATTGTTTCCTTTTTTAGGAGTATTGGAAAGCATATTCTTCATTTTTGTTCTCCTAATTAGTTCTATTAGATGTAACTAATAATTCAAAATCAGTTGCATTTTATTTTTTTTGAGTTAATGGTTAATCTTCATATTAAGATTTTTCATGTATATATAGTTCAGAATTTGTATTAATATGAGTATTTCCTTTTGTAGTTTTAATAAAATTAAGGGTTCTATGACCATCTGATGTTTTATTTACCCTTTTAAAGGATTATTTCTTTAATATTTTAGCTGATTGAAGTTACAAGTGATGAGTTCTACCTCTAGGTGGTCTAATATTAGACCAACGCTATTTTTGGAATTATTTTAGTTTCTGTATAGGAATCTTTGGCCTCTGGTAAATTAAAGGTATTACTATATGTTAATCATTAGCACTTAGCTTCTGACTTAAGGAAGTATTAGAGACATGAGTAAGACCACCACTAAAAGAATCTCTAGTTGAAGCAAAACATGTTTCATGTTTCTTTAGTTTAGAGGTAATTTTATTCCGAAATCTCATAGTAGTCAAATAATAATAAAATTATTAAAAGAAGATTCTTCCTATAATTTGATCATAATATATGGGGAATAACAGTAATTATTTTCAAGGTTTAGCTATTATTAGACACAAATGGAAAACAATAGATTCAGACAACAAGTATAAAATTGTTTAAAACAACTATGGACAACAAGGTCAACTCTATTATTATCTACTTCCTGAAGGTACAACTATGGAAGAAGAAGCAAGAATCATTATAGAAAGAGCACATAGTAGAGGAAATCATGTACGTATACTCGGAGCCGAAGTCAATTCCGAAGGAATAGGACTATGTGGTAGTAGATATAAAATAAATATCCTTACAGAAAGAATTCCATTATTACTTTCCGAAGAACTTGTATTCAATCTGGAAACATGTATTATTATTCTTTACAACTCATTTAAAGGCTTTAATATGCTATGTAAAAAGTATGGAGCCTTTAAAATAAATAATTATATGATTGGCCTTGATCTAAAGAACCAAACTAAGGTTTGGCTTAATGATGTATTAGGATATAACCATCCAATTAACTAATCAGAAACTTTAAATAACTATACTTACAGAAACAAATAAACTATGATGGGAGACTTATTATATATAGTGGAAGAAAAATATCAATCAATTAAATTTCCATAACCCTTTAGATCTATGATTTATAGTGTTGAGAACTTTGAAGCAGGAATAAAGGTAATCCAACAAAGTGGATTGGTTCGTAAAAAGTATCTTGAACAGAACCTAATTCATCTAGATAAGTACAATTTCGAGCAATAAAATATAAAGGAAACTAACTAATATAAGCAACCTAGTGGTTAATATTTTGTTCAAAAAGTAATCAAAAAGTAATGAGATCTCATCTAAATCAATAAGTTAGGCATAGTATATAGTGCAAATTCACTATTATGAATTAATCAAATATATAATTTTTGGGGCAGGTCTTTGATTTGTGATTGAGGAAAGTTGCTGAGTTCTCTCAATTTAAGTCTCTTTGTTAAAAAAGCAGGAATACTAGTAGTAGAACTAGCTTCAATCAACAGGGGTTCTAATCCTTTTAACTCTTTATCATGCCTATTATTAGTAAATTCTAATATAGGTACTCCATTTTCGAGTTGTAGTGCAAAAGAATGTATTAAATTATCTACAATGATAATATTATCCAGGGAAATATTTTTAAAAATTCGGAGATCCTTAATATAGAATCCATACTTTGTTTTAAGACAACTTTTTCTATCAAAAATACCTTTTATGATTTCTTTTGATTGGTTAAGATATGAAACAATAGCCTTAGAGTATGATTTTCCAGCAGCTGTAAAAATATATATGCTGTAATATTTACTCATTCTGAATAGAAACTCTTAGCAATAGGGTCTAATATTAAAAGTGATATTTTCCTTTTTAAGGTATACATCACCCTTTTCCTCATTAGATATAGAATGAACCAGAGTTTAATCTAAATCTAGAAGTAATATCTTGGTAACTATATTATTCCCATTAATACATTGATTTTCAGGTAGAACTATCTGTTTTTTGTAGATAGTCCTATCAGATGGACCATTTAAAAATGATATTGAGTAAGTCAATTCTTTCAATATAAAAGCACTAAATTATTTCATCTATTCATGAGATATTTTGGTTCCTCTAATTAATTGATCAAATGGATTTCTGATCTTGACAAGACTAACATTTGACTTTAAAGACTCATTTTCAGAATAGTTTTGTAGTCTATAGCTGAAATGGAGAGCTTTATTGGGCATTTTTGTACATAACTACCAAGCATTATCAAGTTGGAAATTGTTTTCTATTCGCATCATTCATAATATGTTCGATAATAAGCTATAAATCAGTAAAATTCGACTAAAAAATATAGCATCAATCTAATGATGAAATTTATTCCCTATGTTTTTGTATCATACTATGGATTTAATTTAGGGTTTTAATTTTATCTGTATTTTATTTTTGGAGTAGCTTTCTTGCCTTTGGTATTTCCCCAGAATTTTCATTAATTTTGTGTAGTTCTTCAACTTCTTCATACAAGTTAGTCATTTCCTGCTTACTGTATTCTACTGTTCTTTAGAGTTTTTCATTATCACACTATAATTGATATAGTTTTGTTTAATACTTTAAACTCTTCTTCTGATGTTAGTGCAGAAGCATTTTTATTTAGGCTAATTCTTGATTTTTATGATTAAGTTATTCCCTCATTTGTTCTACATCTTGATATAGATGCTTTTTCTGAGATTCTAAAGCAACTATTTCTTCACATTAATTTCTTCTTAAATTGAGTTCATTTTGTAATTTTCTTTTTTAGTTTTAGAGTATATCAATAGTACTTTGTGAGTTAGTTTTAAGTTATTTATATTTTTTATTAAGCTCTTCATAAAGGGATTCAATAGATTTTTTTTGAGTTCTAAAATTTTCAGTTTCTACTCTTAGATAGTTAAGATCTTCCTCCATAAAAATAATTAATGATTCCTTTTTCTATATATTAGCTTCATAGACCTTAGCAGTTTCACAAGCTCCACTTATTTTATCAGTTAATTCAGAAATAGTCTAACGTAGTTACTCATTAGTATAAGTTAATTCTTAATTTTGTTTTTAAAGTAGATTGAATTATGACTTTAGTATATGAATTTATTAATGATATTCACCTTTCTATGAACTCTTGTGAAGATTTTATACTTTTTTTCTGAGTTGAATTACTTATCTTTATAATTCTTGATTCATTTTAGCTAATGCTTTATATTTTACCTTATATTTTTAACCATTTCCATCACTTTCACCATATTCTTCCTCTAATAACCTATAATTATCCTTCATTTTCTGTAGTTATAGGTTAGTTTAGGTATTGTAGATATTTACATACTCAAATATGATCTTTATTTGGTCTGATAGTTGTTGCCAATTACCTTTAAGTATATACTTCCTTAGTTTATTAATTTCTATATCCATTTTCAATTTTTTATCCCTACCTTGATAGAGAATCTCTGGAAGTTAGACATTTAAAGGTCTTTCTCTATTGATTTCTTCCAATGGTTGTTTAACCTGTAGGTCACTTAAAGAAGAACATGATTGTAAATTAGCATTATTATTAGTATAGAGTTTAGTTTCTTTAAATCTAAGTTATTTTTTGCTTTTGATTGACTTAAGTTCCTTTTGTAGTGATTCTATTTCTTTCATAAGAGGTTTAAGTGTTTAGTCTTCTCTTAGATTGTTTTTATTTTTTTCTTGAGAATTCTTAGATGGTTTTCCTCTTCTTTTTTCGATGTTCATTAGAATTTAAATTATTGATGCTAATAATAAATTCTTAGGTTATATGATTAATGTTATTTGTAATTCTTAAGATTTATTCAATAGATTTTCAATGTTATAATCATAATTATTATCTTAATGTCTTCTCAAGAAAAAATCTTTTCTATTACTGAATAAGAAGATTAAGCAATGGATCCATACTTATATGTAACTCCATAAGTCAATACTTAACTTAAAACATTCTATCAAGCAAGAATGATGGGAGTAGTTTTAAATACTGTATTAACTTCAATTATTACTGCTCCAATGCAAACCATTGTAACTAGTCTTCAACTTTCAATTGCACCTCATAAATATCTCTATAAAAAATCACCGAATTTAAATTCATAAATAGATCCTAAATCTCAACAAGTTACTCGATTAAATACTTAACTAACATTTAGATAAAAACGTAAACTTTAATTACAAATCAGAGCTGGTACAGATCAACCATATACTGCACCAGTCTATTCAAGCTATGGAGAAACAATTAAGAATTTACGAAAACAAGGATGGAGAGCATTTTTTAAAGGAACAATGTTTCGGCTTCTACATAATATAGGGCATCTCTATCCATTTTTTTTCCTTAAATTATTGATTTCTCAATAAGAATTTAGATATAACAATCCAATTGGTATGATAGGTCAGTTATATTTTACAAAGGTTCTAGTAGATATTTTAGCAAATATTGCTCATCTTGGAGAAAATCGTTATATTCTACAAAATAATATACCAGAATTTCGAGTTTATAGGAATCCTTGGAAATTCATGAAAACTGTCACTAGAAAAAGACAATCTTCGATAGGATGGAAATTTCATATAATTAATAATCTGATTTTTATGCTCTTTAAGCTACCTTTCTTTATGGGAGCCGTTAATACTACAATAAATAGTATTGGTCATTTAAAATAACTATTTTGGCTGTCTTATTTCGGAGAACTAATTAGCTATCCGTTAACTACAGCCTATAAGAGAGTAATATGTCAGGTACTATTTTATGATATAGTAGTGTAAAGATACTCCTGGTATGATTCCAATGAGATATGAATCAATCTACCATGCTTTTAAGGTAATAGCTTTTGAAGAAGGTCGAAGAGGTTTGTATAGAGGATTTGCTTTGTATAATGTAATCATTGGCATGAGATGCCTTATTCTTTTAGGACTCAAATTTTAACTAGCTTAAAATGCTTTGAAAAATTGATTATATTCATTTATAGCTCTGTTTAATTGATACTTTGATCAAACACTAATGTATATTTTTCCTATTTTGTATTTAAATTGTTTCAAAACGTTCTTTTTCCAAAAATTAACTATTATTCTAAAGAACTATATTGTATAAAACATTGAGAATGCTTTCTTAAAATTTGTACCATCTAAGCAAACCTAATAGTGATCAAAAATATCATTAACAAAGTAGTAATAGCTGGCATCAAGAAAAGTTGAGCTAATTGACTTATAAAATCTCATAAAAAAATAGAATCTCAAAGATACAACCCTTTACAAAGAATAATAGCTTAAACATTAAGCGATCCTATAAAAAAACACACTTAACCCCTACTAAATTTTTAAGAACTCCAATACAACTTAATCGATAGCTTCTAAATCAAACTCAATTATATTTAATTCTTCACTCAAAACTTAAGATATCTCTTAAAGTACCAACTAATATCAGTTATGGTAGTCTTAATAAAGTCTTATATCAAGAAATTCACTATTATATCAAAAATAATTCAACACTTAGTCAAAACTATTAAAAACAATTAATATCAATCTTGGGATTCAGTTGTTGTAAAGGAGATATCAACTTTGACTACTGTCTTAGCATTTAAAAAGGTCAATATCACCAACCTAGAATCTTAAAACCTTTCTATAAAATATAAGAAAAATGTATTCCTAGTTATAAAATCTACAATTGCTTAGCAATTGGAGGGTTTAGTAAAGTATATCTGGGTAGAAGTTATCGAGATGGTCGATTTTATGCTTTAAAATTTATTAGAAAAATTAGAACATCCAGAAATCAGAAGTAACAATAATAGCTTAATGAAAAAGATTTTTAACAATCTATATCAAATGAAATAAATATTTCTAAATCCTTGAAGCATCCATTCCTAGTTAATTTAATCCATGCTTTTGAAACTCGCAATTTTTATTGTTTAGTAGAGGAGTATTGCCCAGGAGGTTAATTATTCTATCTTCTTAAGAATAAGACAATCATGTCAGAAGAAGAAGCTAAATTCTATTTCCTTCAGATTCTATTTGGAATAGAATATTTACATTCATAGCTTATTATTTATAGAGACCTTAAACCATAGAATATTCTCTTAGATCAAAATGGTAATATTAAAATAGCTGATTTTGGTCTTAGTAAAATTTTAACAAGAAAAAAGTAAAAAAGTTACTCTTACTGTGGTTCAGCTTAATATATGGCACCAGAAATGATACTTAGAAATGGTCATTCTTAATCAATAGATTATTATGCACTTGGAACTTTATTATACTAGCTAGTTACTGGATTACCACCCTTCTATAGCAAAGATACTAATAAAGTCTTACATTCTATCCTTACTGAAGCTTTACAATTCCCAATCCATATTGAGTTATCCTCGTAATTACAAGATATTTTAATGAAACTCTTACAAAAGAATGAAAACCATCGATTAGGAACCTATGCAGGAATAAAAGAAGTCCTTTTTCATCCTTGGATCGGAAAAACTAAAACTGAAGATATCCTTAATAAGAAAATTACACCACCATTCTAACCTAATCTTATTGAACATAATTTTGATTCATCTGAACTAGGAGATGATGAACAAATATTTACTCAGGATGTGATTAAAGATATGAATTAACCAATCAAAAAAATTCGAAAAATGAATAAATTTAATCAAGAGAAAAATTTTAAATTCAAAGAATTATATTTCTTTGAAACAAAATTACTTCATCAAAAAATTATCAACTAACTTCTTGCTGAAAATAAACAACTTAATTCAACACAATATTCACATTAAAAAGTAGTTCATTCAAATCTTTAAAAAACCAATGATTATTTAATAGAATAATCATGTAAAAAACATAATAAATTAACTTTATATTTAGATAAAACTTTGAAAAAACATCATGAAACCTTGGTTGGATTCAAAACTAGTGAACACCACAGTTAATTTCCTCAATAGAACAATTCTAGAAATTAGTTAAATTTAATAAACTAGAATACTATTACAAGAAGAAATGATAAATTACCTATGAGAAAGGGTCATTTAAAAAAATAATTATTAAAATTTGAAAACAATCCTTATATTTCTTCTAAAGCTAGTCATAAATATTCAGGTAGTATCTTTCATACACATGAATAAAAACGATAATTCTTCAAGAAGAGGGTCTATAATAGTACATAGAGTCTTAGAGCTTCATATTTAAAGCCATTTCTGAAGTCCTCAAGACAATACATCAATAATTTTATAGATAAAACTCCAAATCAAGGCAGATATATCAAAAAACCATTGCTCAATAAAATTAGTCATAAGATAGAAAACAAGGAAAATATGGTTGACTTTAGCAGTAAATATAATGATATCAAGAAAAATGCCAGAAAGCCAAATTTTAACTTTGACTAGGATATTCATTCCTAGTGATTGTTATGGATTTATCAATAATGATCTTTTATTATGCTGATTTTTCATGTTATTATTGTTCTTCAAATCATAATCAATCATTATTCAATTTTAGCAAGTTGATAGAGTAGATCTTCATCAGTGTAACTGTCCTTGACCCTTCTAACCATTCCTTGGAATTATTTCTTGCTAGCACTATTCAAACTTGATTTTACTTTCCCATAAATGACTACAAAACTTAACAACACATTCACTATCTTTTAATTTTCAATTTTTTTTACTATTATAATTGAAAAAAAAGTACCTATCTCAACAAATAATTCATTAAAATCCTTTCGATCTAAACATTCAAGGGAAGTACCCAATAATTGACATCCAGTTAATCGATAGATATAATTAGGTTCATTAGTTAGTGATCTTACCATTTTAGAAATAATTTCATAAGCTCTTTCAGAACCACAGATTCCCTTTAATTTAACCATACAATTGATGATTTGCTCTCTAACTGCAAAATAGTGATCCTTGATAAGAGTATTTAAGACTTTGTCAATAAAATCCTTATATTGATCATAATCTAATGTTTCAAAGAGACCTAATGATTTTTCGGCAATAGTCAGTCTAAATCTCCATTTTTTATCATTAAGGCAACCTTATAAAATTGGTAAGAGGAATTTCTTAGTATTATCTTCTCCTAGAACTTCATGAAGGAGTTTTACTCTTTCAATGATAGCTATTCTTACTGATTGATTTTCATCCTTAAGAAGAGATTGAATAATAGGTATACCATTTTCAACTACTCTTTATTTCTCTATAATTCCTAATAGGGGAATTAAAGTTTCAACTACAATCAATTTTATATTCACTGAATTTTCACTTGCTGCTTTCTCGACATAGGGGAAAAAATACATTGAAACTTTGTTGAGAAGAAAGTTTAGCTGCAACTTCAGAACATTTAAGTAATGCAATACATCTTACTTCTGTCTCAGTATCCTTAAGTAATTATTCATAGATTTCTACAACATCTTTTTTGATAGATTCTTTTTCTAAATAAGGAACTAATAATGCAGCATTTTCACCTAATGAATACCTAATTCTCCAGGATTTCCTATTATTATCAACTATTTTCATTGGTTTAAGGAATTTCTCATGGATTTATTCTTTCTTAAAGAAACGAGCTAAAATCGCAGCTGTTTATAAAGCCTTTATCTTGAC
>CASCJZ010000032.1:0-58000 GCA_949152475.1 Terebella lapidaria
CCTCGGCGGGCGTCGAAAGTTACAGTATTTTATTAAAAAGTCAAACTGAAGTCCAAATGAATTTCAAGTTATATTTTATGTGATAGAAAATGCACGTAGGTCTGTATATTATCGTCTTAGTGCAAATCTAATCTTGACGGCCCATTTAAGGTAGTCCGCTCCAAACAGTGAGGGGAGGGGGTCAAAGAGTTTTTTACAATAAATACCTGTATCAACATAATCTAGAGCTTCAAAATGATATATTTTATAGAGTAACTGTTCAGCATCCTAAAACTGAAAAGAAAATAGGGGGTCACCGTATCCGTTCGCATGGAAAACATGATGCAAGATGTGAATATGGACAAAAAAATGTTAAAAAATGCTAGAATTTATGTCATTTTAGATAAAAATGTGTGATTTTGATCGAATATGTAGAAGAAACGAGCACGGTGACCCCCTTTTTTCTTTTCAGTACTAGGATGCTAATCATTTACTAATAAAATAATGTCATTTTGAAGAGATTAATTTCAAGGAAATGATTTTCAAATTTTGACTCTCCGTTACCTCACGGTTTGTAACAGACTACGTTAACCTTTAGGGGCAGTACTTGTTCTGAATGACCCGTGTATAGCACGGATAGAAACATTATAATAGAAAATACCACACCCATAAGATCTTGTCACCATGGCAACCATACTCTACATACCGGTACGCCCCATTGAAACGTTCGTGGTTGATAGGGTGTTTAATTCGGGACTGGTATGCAAAATAAGGTTTAAAATCATTGAAAAAAGATTTTATTATTAAGAAAAAAGCAGCAAAGAAAAAAGCATTTCAGAAAAAGCCCTAATCGACACTTTAACCAATTTTGTGACAGTTAATTCAATCACTGAAGGGGCTGTGATGAGAAAAGTTCGGGCTGGTACTGCTATCAGGCAATGTACCACTTTGTAGAGTAAGGTCACTATGGCATGCTGTTACCGCACCTGTAGAGGGGTCATTTCAGACCTCCAGCATGGTAGTGACACTGTTCTGCCTGGACTAGTCGCTTGTGACATATCGTGCTGCTCTACGTTGGACAGCCTCCAGCTGTTGGACGAGATTCTTGGTCGGCAGGTCCCAGACACAGGATTGTAAAACGTTTTGTGTAACACAGGGTTGTGTAACATTGGGCTTTGACACTGCGCGGGCAGTACCACATTTTCCTACGCAGGAAGCCTAAGCTACAGTTTGCCTTGATAGAGTCAACATGGGTTTCGTGAAAAGTCTGCTGATATGTTGACTCCGAAATACTTGGGCGTCTTGACTCTGGTTAGCTATTGGTTGTGGGTGTGGCAGGGGTAGATCGGTGTGTGATGCTGTTTGGTGACTGTGATAACCTCACATTTCACTGGGTGGAATGTCATTTGCCACATCTTTTCCCAATCCTGTAGTTGTTCCAGATCGCGTTGAAACTCTTCAGCATATTCTGGGCTTGACACAACACGATACAGCAGGCAATCGTCTGCAAACAATCTTGCCTGGTGTGTTACTTGGTCGGGGAGGTCATTAATGTACAGCAAAAATAACAGCGGACCAAGGACAGTGCCTTTGGGGACTCCAGAGGTTACTGGTCTTGGGCGGATGAGCTTCCTTCAAGGACGACTTCCTGCATCCGGCAACTCAGGAATGGGTGGATCCAGTGTAGAGTGTGTTCTCTGATACCGTACCACTCAATGTCCTCTGATACCGTTACCACTCAAGTTTGTGCAGAAGTCGTTGGTAGGGGACCCTGCCAAACGCTTTTACAAAGTCTAACAGTACAGCGTCTACCCTCTGCTTGTTGTTGATGGAGTCAGCCTGGTGTTGTAATGTCATGATCAGCTGTGACTCACATGATTTACCCTTCCTGAATCTGTATTGGCACTCGGAGAGGAGTCCATATTTATCTAGAAGACTGATCACATGACTATGTATAATGTGTTCTAGGGTTTTACAGCACGCTGATGTTAGGGTAACAGGCCTGTAGTTCAGTGGGTCCGTTATGTCTCTCTTCTTAAAGATAGGTACTATTAGTTTCATCTTCCACTGCTCCGGGAGTTTTCCTTGTTCCAGATTGCCTAAATTTTTTTTAGGAATCTGGTAGGGAATGTTATCTGGGCTGGCCTCTTTGTGGGGATTGAGTGAAGCCAGAAGTTTAGAGTTTCCGTCCACTCTGATAGTGATCTGTGTGATAAAGATATGTGGGCTTGGTCCTTTGCTAGAGATGTGAACACAGTGTACACTGTGAACACAGGCGTGGGGGCTTCTTTCATGTTGTCCGCCTTCATTTTGGGGTCCATTCCTCTCAAGGGCTGCAATCCCTGACACCGCGCATCTCTTCGTGCTGATGAATCTCCAAAAATGTTTGGGGTTGTTTCCGGCCTCAACACAGAATATATCTCATTCACATAAGAGTTGTAGGCGTTTCTGCATTCGTTTTGCAGAAGGCGTTTCACATTCTTGTACTATGTCCTCTACGATTCTGAGTTGGAGGATCGGCACGCTTATACAGGTTTTTTTTCCACAGCTAAGAGAGTGTTCACCTTGTGACTAATCCATGGTTGACTAAATCTTGATGTTGTCATTTTATTTGGGACAAGTTTGTCAATGACTGAGCAAACAGTTCTGGAGAAAACTTCCCACAGCGTTGTGACAGGTGTAGCACCTGTGAACGTCCTGCAGAACTCGTGGACTTCCTGACGAGTGGTGTTCCATGAGGGCATCAAGGTCAGTTTTTTCCATAAAAATATTTCATGGGGAACTCGACAATGACGCTTGGCTGCAATGCTGATGCTAGCAGATACAATGAGACCAGGAAATGGGTCACAAGAATGTACAAGGGATGGACAGTTGGTGAAGAAGGTCCAAGGTGCTCTTGTCTCTTGTGGGAAAGTAAATATCTGCTCCACTCCGACATCATCCGCTATATCGATAAGAGCCTTGCTGATGGTCACTCTGTACTGGCGACCAACAACGGTAGCTGTAGGCCAGTCAACGTCTAGTAAGTTGAAGTCACTTGCGATCCATACTGGACTTGGTCATGTTGTGTGCACAAATAACGGATGACATCACTGAGCTGCATAGTCAATGTCTTGGTTGGTAGGACCGTGAGATGATATCACTTGTAGGGGATCAGACTCGAGTATCTCAACTTTGGCGGTGACCAGTTTACACTCGTCATATTCTGCAGGTAGTGATACTTGTTGGCTAATGATGTAATTTTTGACACCTATCATGGCACGCCCATATCCATCGGGCCAGTCTGTCTTGCACACTTGGTCATACAAGTCAGAAGGTAGAATTTCTGCGGAGGGAACTGCAGAATTGAGCAAGGTTTCTGTCGCGATGATGAGGTCGGGTCCTACTCTGCTTTGATCAGAGAGGCTCCCTTTCTTTTGCTTGGATGCCCTGTAGGTTTTGCAACCAAGTACTGTGGCACACTAAATACATTTCACATTTTTTGTGTGAAGGCCATTATAATATGCTCACAAGCACATGGTCGATTGGTTTGTAGACAGTCTGTATTATGTACATCGTATGGGCAAATGCAGTGTTTAAGTTCAGTTCATATAAGAGTTTGTATTTGCGTCAAGATTAACGATGCGCGCAGCTGTGTGAGACAAAGCTCGCCTGTTCAACTCAGACGGTCGCCTGATGCGATGGCATAGCGCCCACTGGTCGCAATGTGCGAGTTGATGCTCGCCTGTTCAAGTAAGACGGTCGCCCAGTGCGTTGGCATAGCGCCCACTGGTCGCACTGTGCATTGATACTAGCCTAAAGTCGCATGCAAATTAGCATTCGCATGGCTAGTGAGGTTTTGCAAAATCAGTACTGTATAGGAAACCACATGGTAAATCTTCAAATCATAATTGTGCCCAGATGACCTAGATAGATGACCTAGATGACCTAGACCTAGAATCCCAAAGCGAGGTCCTCTGAATGTTCTGAACACTTGGTGACATAGCAATATGCATGTTTCAGCATACTGCACAATGGGTTCAGCTGCTAAGTCAGTGGATGGCAGATGAAAAACCAGGACAATAGTTCATTGGCCCAAATTAGTCAGGGTTATAATAAAACCAGATTCACAATGATTTTTATTTTTGTGTCTCATCCATAAAATACAATAATTGTTATGGTATGCTTTTTGCACAGTCAACATAAATTATCTACAGATTTTCTTCCATCCAACTGGACTCGCATGAACACTGTACACAATTGAAGGCAACGTCACAATGGATAGCAATCAGATGAAGAACATGGGGATAAATACAGTTATTCGAGTCATTAGGATTTACATGTGAAATCATTAACAAATGCAGGTGTCTGAGAACTAAAAAAAAATAAATTTAAAGCCAATTACATATGTATGTACTATTTACTCTACTTATGTTTACCTCAAGAGAAGAAAATACCATGCCATTAAATAGGCTTAGATATCTGAAGCTTTCTGTTCTATAACAAAACTGGTTAAATCCACCAAGATAATGGGTCAATAACATGCAACATTTTATGATTCAACACTGATGTACCGGTATCTATGGTTTGCCTACGAGAAAACAATTCATTGTGAGGAGGTGAAAGAAACACATATTTTATCACAGATAACACACAGAAACATTAGCTAACTTCAGCAGACATCTCCATGATCAGCAATGCTCATGTGGAGTTTTGAAAGATTCATTGCAGTGGATTTCTCTTGCCCTAGCATTGTTGTTCATGTATGCTACTGCTGGTAGTGCCTAACGATGTTACAACCCATCACATGCACACAGCGAGCTCACAAACGGGAATGTTGTCACTAATCCAACATACTCTACACTGATCAAGGGTAACTATGTTTACTTGAATACAAATACAGGTTTCTGGAGTACTGGCTCAAACAATTTGCATACAGTACATGCAACTATCAGTACCACATTGGGTACTTGAAGGAATTGTACTGTACATGCAACTATTCATTTATAGTCTCATTGAAAGAAATTGATGAGTGCAAATGAGAACATTAAATTCCAATTACAAAATGTCTCTCTCAACATCTATTAAATTTTATGTATATTTTTTTTATCTCCGAATGAAACACAATATTGCACCTGACAACATCTCATACTCAATTTATATCTAAACATTTGTATGTCAACAAAATATTTGTAACAAAATAACTAACAACTGAAGCAAACCTAACTAATTTAACAGGACATTTCTGAGTGCACGTATTCTTTGTTTTCCTGGTTATAATTGCAACAAAACATGGCAATGAGAACATATTATAATATATTTCCTGACATACCTAACAAAGTAGAACTTTGGCTTGTGTTTCACCTTTGTGTATTTGCTATCAATATATGGCAACCCACTGACAGTCACCAACACAAACAAGATAAAAACAGATCAATCATCATACATGCATATGGTAGATATGTCTCCAAAATTGAATACACAGTCATACTTCAAGTTCAGCATATTGTAGAGGCAGTAAACACAGTTCATGATGACACTATGGAGTTCATTCATGCAAAGATATAATCCATTATGCCACACCATTTCAGGTATACCCCAGAATGGCAACAATAAGTTGTGCACCTACAGGATTTATGATGTTCAATATATTGAACTTGAAATCTTTTGAAGGAAATTCTTCCATGCTGAAGGTTCACACTTACTATGTTACAGGTATATCCAGCTTGTTAGCTAGCATGTATCCAGTGGAATGGTCTAATGTTGAACACAATGCATACACAGCACAATTCATATATGTATAGCTTTGGTCATAGTTTTACTCATATCCAAGATCCCACACTTTCCGTTTTCCTTGAATATTTCTTACAGCCATACAGGTAGCCTGCTGCACATGTACACATAAAGTACGGAGTATGACTTAGCTCATGAAGTAATTTCACCATATTTACTACAAACCTAAAGGAAACTTATTAGAGATGAGGTTTAATATACATGTATAACTCCACCTCAGTTCTCGAAACCCCTACCAATCGCTACTATATGGATGCCTGGTGTATCAGACCTGATATTTCACTACTGGCACTGAACATGTTGAACATGCGATGACATTTATTCCTTAGGACTGCAGAGCTTTGCAGAATCTGTTTGAGACTATTCACTTTTGATATATTTTATAGAGTTGCTTGAAGCAGGGAGTAGTCCATTACATGGACATCCTCGTGATTTGTAAACACACACTCGACCCCAGGCAATCACATAGTACTGTATGTTTGTTAGTTTGTTTGTTTCCATGCAACACGACCTCTATGAGAATCACAAGCTGGTAGTGAGTGGGAGCTTGGCGAGAGAAGTCGCACCAGGGCGGGGTGCCAGCTGTGGGTTCCAGCTGTATGACGGGTGTGTGCAGCTGTCTGTAAATGTCTATGTACACAGGAGGTGGAGCTCGAATGGACAGGGTGGCGGCTGTTACGTCTGCTCGGACACCAGCAGCGTCTTGATGTCACCCATCAGACTGCTGATGAACGCCGAGTCGGAACACTTGCCATCTATGCTAAGGCTCCCAGAAACCTGCACAGGAATACAAGGAACAAAATACCTGTTTTACACAAACATGGCACCACTGTATGCCGTTAAAACTCTTTACCGGTTATATATTGATTAGATACTTGGTAAGTGAAGTCTGCTTCAAAAATGGCCGTATGCCAAGAAATCTCAACAAAGTTGAGCACTTACCTGCTGTTTGACTAGAAGACATATGTGATGACCCTGAATACTTTTACTGTACAATGAAGCATGCTTGTCTAGATGTTCTACCACTGGAACAGGAATGACAAAATATTCAATGCAAACTCTGAGACTAGTGACATTTCACGGAAGGTGGGATTCATGTAAATACATGTACAGCAGTACACGCCATGAAAACTGAAACTTCACTTAGCTTGGCATTCTCATCCACTGCACTTACCAGTGAAATGACAGACAAAACAAATTTTGGCCAAAATAGCTGGGAAGTCATTGTCTAGAGGTTGAAATTGAACGGAAGCCTTCTCTGAGAGATCTCCACTGCTCAACAGCTTAGCAAAGGCATCACTGAAACAAGATAGCCACAATATCATTGTTACTCTCTTTGGATGATACTAGGATTTTTGCAGTTTGAAACATTAAAAAATAGTGTGGAGATTATTTTACGAGTGGTCTATGCACCTGTTGCATGGCAGACCAACTAAAAATGCACTGCAGGGAATGTGGAGCTTGAAGTCTAATTTGTCTTGTGTTGAGCCTTCGTCATCCTACAAAACACAGACATTGTTTGGTTTCAGTCAACAATAATGCAGATTGACTGCTACTACAACACATATCTATAACCCACATAATACTCTGAACTGTGGCTGACGTATATTACTCAATAGTACCGTGATCATGTTCTTTCTGATTTCTAATGAAAAAGCATCAACACAATTCTAATTTTGCCAAAATTAACACATACCTTAACAATATACGAGACTGTCCCTTTCAGTTTTTGTGGCATGTTGATGCTCTCAGCAGTGAAAGCAAACTGTCCTTCATTCTGTGCTTCAGGTGGCAGTGTGAATGGAACTCTGACGGCATCATGAGTGGTTGAATTTGGCTACATGTGGAAACACAGCACAGATTACACTAATGACAAATTGCAACAATATGACATTATAGAATGCCAATCATATACCTCTAAACAAAATAATTACGGAGTGATTCTATTACTAACCCCACGTAATAGCTTCGTGTTCAAGGAATCCATGACATTGAACTCCAGATCCTTGATGTGGCTGGAGGTGAGATTTGTGAACACTATAGAGATGACGACGCGGTTTGACTGCTGTAAGGACACTCGGCTCTCGTAGACCTGAAATCAACAATACAAGTCTTGGTACAAATACTGCGAGTCATGGAGGCAAACCACCTTGACTACTAGTGGAAATGGACTTATTTTGCCTGATAAGGACACATTCTGGAAACAATACTAACCATTTTCAGCATTGAGTTTGCTTCTAACTGTCTATAACTCGACATGGGCTGTAAGAAAACAATCGCACAGCATTATGAATCTGATCACTGCTTAAATAACAAAGTACATCACCGACAAAACATCACTTTTAAAATTGAATGATACCTAATTTCATTGTGAGAAACCATACTTGAGCAATGAGCAACCATGCATTATGTTAACATACTGGAAGCTTGTAGTTGGCTGGAGTTGTCGCTTGCGAGGTTGGCAGTTCTTCTTTCGATGGAGTTGTGATTCCGTCGGTTTCGATGTAACCATGGTGCTTTCTTTTCTCCTTTCCCTCTCGTTTACTCTTCTTCTCCTTCTTCTTCTTACGTTTCTTCTTCTATTGTAAAGAAAAAGTAACAATACAGTAAATAGGATGCACCCACAATATTTTCAGGAACACTATATAGCACATGTAGTTTCACATTAACTTGCAGCTCTAAATGAACACAAATTGATTAAACAAAACATTCCATGCAATCTTTTCACTGGACCCACTTCAGTGTTGTCATCCATGTTGTCAGGGAGTTCAGCGTCATCGAGGACGATTTTGGGCTGTCTCTGGGGGGTGGGAGGCCCTGGGGGTGTATCTACAGGGGGTGGGGACGACTCCTGACCCAGGCCCTGGTTCTCGCTGTTCGTCAGCCAAAATTCCAGCTCCTCTGCCTGTAACATAATTCCAATTTCAAACTGAATTGTTATAAATTTGTACCGACAACTATGCTGTTGAACATTAATGAATACAGAAAATGTTTCAATGACAATTATCACTGGTGTACATTGAACTACTACACTTAGAGGAATTAGGAAAAGAATTTCAGAACAAGGGCCACTGGCCTCAAAGGAAGAGCTTCGAAAATGTTTGCACAGAACTATTTAAAAACCCTGGAATATTGTATTTGATTTGGTACATATATGTTGTGGCCATATTGTAACTCTACTGGGCAGAATCTATACCTTGTTGGGCCAATAAATTTGTCATGTAACTATTTTCTTGTCATTATTTGTGGTCAATAATAGACTTAACTAGTAAAACTAATGATAACCTATTCGGTTAGTCATGACTGGATAGAACTTTTTAGGGCCCGAGCGAGTCGGAAATTTCCGAACCGGGTACCTGTGTCGTCTGACCCGACCCGTCCAAATATATAGCAAAATTTGAATGATACTCACTGAAGCAATTTGTAACACGTAAACGCCAGATATTGATCTTTGACACATATTATTTGTTTCGTCAGAAATTACCGGTATTTTCAAGTTTGAGAAAGATCACAATGTCATGACCTCATAAAACTATCGTTTTTTTTCCTGATGATTTCCTTGTCATTCTTGTGATTTCACTAGTGTTTATCACAAATATTCAAAACTATATCTTTATTTGTTCTCAAATATGAGTAACAAAATTCCGATCCAGGTAATTGTATGACCCGCCCCGAATTTGGGTACCTGTCGACTCGTCTGGGCCCCAGAACCTTTACATTGTTGAACCCAATAATAAATGTTTCTTGTAATAATTATTTTTATTGTGGCCAATAAGACTTAATCAATAAAACTAATGTTACTTATTCCGTTACAGCCATGAAATCTCTACAAGTCAGAAGCTTTACCTTGTTGAACACGTTTAAAAATCACCCGACTATTTTGGGGACCAATGTGTAAGATTTTCAAGGTTCTGATTATGTTTTTCTGATTTAGGGGGCACAATGTTTTTTGAGCTTTAGTCTTAGATTTAAATTTCTTTATGGATTTTTTTTCAGTGTTTTGATTTGTACTGCAGAGACATTTCAGTAACTTGTCTGCATTTCCAATAATTCATGACATGCATGAAAGCTTTTTTCATCAATGCGATCATGTTTCTCCTTGCCCAAATGTTGGTTTGAAGATCAGCGTACATGTTGTGTCAGTGTGCAGGGTGTAGTGTCAGCTGCCAAATACTGAAGTAGCCCAGGCACACCCCCCACCCCGAATCGCCGCTCGTGTGACTGCTATCAAAATCAGCACTGACAATTCTCGTCGGCATTATGAAACTATCATAAACATGATAAAAGTGCTAGATCTAGTATCCATTTGTTTCTGCTTATTTTAGGAGGAAACTAAGTTTTTTCCCGTGTAAAAGCTCCGCAAATCTGCCAAGTTTTGTTTGTTTGTTTCCGACTGTTCCTTTTAGTCAAATCTCGTTGAAATCTCGCTTCACTTCAATGGCATTTTTAATTAAATTCCCCCATAAACAAGCTTTCGGTGGTGATATTTTTATGAAGTATTACCAGTGAAGTAGGAAAGAGTCATAGAAAAGACCATTTATTTGGGTCGTAACAAGTATTTCCACAAATACCGCACTCAGTTGGACGATCTCTTGGCGGCTGGCATTTTGACCTTGACCCTGCAGCAATTTTTGGGGGCAGTACGCTAATTGGCGGGACTCGCTCACGTGATAATTTGCATCTCATTATATCCACGTGTATTTCATAAACATGTGGGTGTATCCGCCAAGACAGCTTCCCGATTGGACAATTCAGTGACTCTCTGGCTGGCGGGCCGACTGCCGTGACTGCTTATCGGGGCCACACGAGAATTGAATTTGCCCACTGGAATATGGAATACCACCACTAACACATAATTATTATGTTGCCGTATCAACTTGTTTTTCATTGTTGCAATACCATACTGTATCTATATATTGTGCGGAATGTATATCCAAAACTTTGAGTGCATATGATTGCAAGAAAGCACTGTTCCAGTGGAGATCAAAACGGGAGTGGTGATGGGTATGAAACGGTGACATACAAAAAAAAAAACGGTCGGAACACACGTCTCCTGGGATTATTATCGCTAATAACTTATTACATTAACCATGATTAGGTACACGGGCGTCATTTTCCTCCCAACGGGCCCCGGGCCCTCCCAATTAGCCACAGTTGAATAGCCTGTTGTGGTTCCAAGTGGCACTTTCAAGAATGTAAACAAAAGAAAAAATTCAAAAATCCAAAAAAAACCAACATCATAGAGGAAGAGCCCTGCTCTTCCTAAAAAGATAAAATCATAAATATGAGAGTCATATCACACAATATGTGTAAGTAACAATTATAAATAATAGGTAACATCACCAATAGTATAATTGTAAAATACATGTTAACAGGGACTTCAGAACAAGGATAAGACAAGCAGGGAGGATCGAAAGGATGTAAATTTGAAAAGTACATACTTTCATACTCCCAGTGCCATTATCAAGCATTTGTTGAGACATGTCTTGTTCCTGAAAAAAAAGTTTACAAAACACCATGCAAGAACACCGAGACAACCATGCAAGCAGCTGATAAAATCGCACACAGAGAGAAGAAGATTCACATGAAGAACTTGCAGAATGCAAATTAAAACATTTCTGCATTAATAAGCACATTTGAAACTAGAACAAACATTGTCTGGAAAAAAAAAATACACGTAAAGATGTACATCTATATATGTACCAGAAATTATGACAGAATAGGAAGTTTTAACTTGTTTAAAACCAGTATTTATTACATACCTACCTCTATAATAAACTCTTTGGGTAATCTTACCTTGGCATTCAAAGAAGAGGAGAGAGAAATGAATGTCACAAGAATTTTCTCAAAATTCCTGACGTCCATCTCGAACTCGAAATTGAAAGAAATTACTCTCACACATCTCAGATTCCCCGCGGTGTAGATGTGACGTCACACCGGTCATATGATTGACCTTAGCCGCCATTAATTTGCCCACCTGGTTAAGGCAGGGGAGGCGGGAGGGAGAATAATCGTGTTTATTATAGAGGTAGGTATGTAATAAATACTGGTTTTAAACAAGTTAAAACTTCCTATTTATTGCCATACCACTACCTCTATAATAAACTCTTTGGGTTATATCAGAATAACCAAAGGAGGTGGGTTTAACCCTCTCCCGGGAATTCATCACCGATGTGTGAGAGTAGGAAATATCCATTGAAAGTAGTAAATATTGTGTTTTACTTTGAAATTATAATTTTAAGTCGAAAATACATATTTACAGGATATTTACAACCATACCATAATACACGCCTGAATTACCTTCAGATGCATGGAGACGAGCAGGGGCTCTGCAGAGGTGACTTTCCTCTTGCAGATGAACAAAAATTTCCTTCGCCAAAGAAGAGGAGCAACTCCCCTGGGAGCCGACCTCAGGTGCATCTGTACAGAGGCGTGTTGAGCTATCTACAGGTATTTACAGCTGGACTACACTCTCCGCCGCCACCAGTCGTCCAAGCTGGAGGCCGGAGTCATCCTCCCAAGCTAACTCCCTGAGATAGAAAGAAGTGAATGTGTTATGAGATTTCCAGGTACAGGCAGACATGACATCATTCAGAGATACTTTATTCGTAAAGGCAAGTGAAGCCGCGAGAGCCCTCACATCATGCGCTTTGACTCTGAAACCTGTGGATTTTTTCGCCTGTGACTTTTCATAGCAAAATCTAACACACTTCTTGATCCAAGATGAGATCGTAGCAGGACGGATATCATTTGGAAAATCCTTAAGATAGGACACGAAAAGCAAACGCTTGCCGAGATGCAGCTCACGCGTACGATTAACGTAGATGCGGAGGGCTCGCACGGGACAAAGCTTCGCGTCTTCCTCCAGGCCCGGCCCCAGAGAAGGAGTCAGGGCGGGAATGGAAAAGCTCAATAATGGCGTACCTGCTAATTGAGTTTTGGCCAGAAAGGAGGGAATGACTCCGAGGAGAACCGAGGAGCCATCCGACTTCCACTTAACTTTGGAAAAGGACAGGGCGTGGAGCTCACTCCGTCGCTTCCCGGAAGCCAGAGCCAAAAGGAAGACCGTCTTAAACGTCAGAAACTTTAGGGAGGCCCGCTCAAGGGGTTCGAACGGATCTTTTCTTAAGACGTTGAGAACAAGCGATAGATCCCACTCAGGAACCGGGTTCCTAGCTTTCGGTCTTTCGATCTCGAAACTATTAATCAACGCAGTCAAACCTTGATCATGACCAAAATTGATCCCAAGTTTGGGTTTTAGAGTCTTCGCGATAGCCGTACGGTAACCTGCGATCGTGGATGGAGCTCGCCCTTCATTGAACTTTTCGAGAAGAAATTCGGAAATTAGGGGAGCATCGACTCTGAAAGGACTAACCTTCCGGCGACGACACCAAGCACAGAAGGAAGTCCACTTCGATTGGTAGACTGCCAAAGAAGATTTTCGATTTGATCGGGCGATCCTTGCGGACACCTCCCTTGAAAATCCCTTCTTTCGGAAACATCGCTCGACAATATCCAGGCATGAAGTTTCAGACTTGCGGGAGCCTGATGAAACATGCTGGAGCGAGGTTGTTTGAGGAGGTCCCACCGATCCGGAAGCTGACGAGGGAAGTCTACTATCAACTCCAGAAGGTCCGGGAACCACGACCTCTGCGGCAGACACGGAGCAATCAGCAGGAGGCGACACTGGTGAGTCCGAAACTTGGCGATCACCTTGTCCAACAACACCGCTGGGGGGTAAGCATACGCGTACATGCCCTCCCAGGACGTCGACATCGCATCCACTGACATGGCCGTGGGATCGGGAATGGGAGACACAAACGAAGGAAGTTTGTGGTTCCACCGGGTCGCAAACAAATCGACCATCGGCGTGCCCCATAGGCCGCAGAGAGATTGGAATACCCTGGGGGAAAGACTCCACTCCATGGCCTGGACCTGGCCCCTCCGGGAGAGGCGGTCCGCCCAAACATTCATATGACCAGGGATATGCCTCGCGAAAAGCGAAATACCCCGGTCGTGACACCAGAGCAGGAGGTCGATAGCGGCTTGGCACAGCGACTGGGACTTCGTACCGCCCTGCTTGTTGATGTAGGCGACAACCGTGGAGTTGTCGGTGGCCACCAACACAGCCTGATTGAGGAAATGTGTTTCCCAATGCCTGAGAGCCAAGAACACGGCCTCCAGTTCCAACAGGTTTATGTGCCATTCCTGCTGAGACGAAGACCAGGTGCCCGAGACCTCGCTGTCGTCCCAGTGAGCGCCCCAGCCGTCCATACTGGCATCCGTAAATACGTGCCTGGATGGAGGCGGCCGGCGGAATGACGACCCTCGGAGCAGATTGACGGGATCCAGCCACCATTGCAGATGGGAAACGACTTCCGGAGAGACCTGCACGAGCTGGGATCTGTCTCCCGTGACCTGGGACCATTGGGAGTGTAGATGCCGCTGAATAGGCCGCATGTGCAGGCGGCCCAACGGAACTAACTTTTCCGTGGAAGCTAGCATCCCGAGAAGGGACTGCCAGCGTCTGGCCGTCTGTGGAATGCGACGAAGGAACCCTTCTGACAGCACGGATAATTTTGACTGACGATCCAGCGTCGGCAAAACAGTCTCTGAGGTAGTCTGATAACGATACCCCAAGAAGACGAAGTCCCGACGCGGTGACAAGTCGGACTTTTTTTGGTTGATTTTGAACCCCATCCGTGAGCATAGATTTACCACAAACTGTGCTTGGACGATCAGCGTTTCGCGACAATGGTGCCGGATTAGCCAATCGTCGAGATACTGGTGGATGAAAATCCCCTGCTTGTGGGCGAGAATCTGGACTTCCCGAGCCACCATGGTGAAAATCCACGGCGCTGTCGATAATCCGAACGGGAGCGCCCGAAACTGCCATACGCGGCCGAGATAGAGAAATCTCAGGTATTTGCGAACTGCAGGTTTCATTGGAATATGGAAATAGGCATCTTTGAGATCTATCGTTACCACCCACGAATCGCGAGGCATGACTGAACGAACTTGCTCCGGCGTTTCCATGGAAAACGTCGGCACGATTAAGAACTTGTTCAACGGAGAAAGATCTATCACTGGTCTCCAACCCCCCGACGCTTTGGGAACCACAAACAACACGCTGTAGAACCCGGGAGTGTCCCCGGGAGCAGGTTCTATCGCTTGTTTCTCGATCATCGCCGTTATCTCCTCGTGGAGAACACGGCGGCGTTCTGGATCGTTTGGAAGAATGAAACCCCTTGGGACGGGCGATAACGGTGGCAATTTCTCGAATTTCAGGCCGAATCCTCGACGGAGCGTCGAGACGACCCAGGGGCAAGCCCCGAGCCGCTCCCACTCTTTCCAAAACAGAGTTAAACGAGCTCCTACGGGCTCGTCTGAGGAAGGAATATCGACCGAAACGAGCTGACCATGCAGCTCTCCTCGACACTCGAGCAAAGGATCCGGCCCGGAATCCGAAGCTATACGTACCCGGTTTCTTTTCCCCTGCGGGCTTGGGAGCCTCTCCGCGTCCTCGGCCTCGGCCACGACCACGGTCTCCTCGGGTGCTGCCGGCAGGGGCCCCGCGAAAGGGCAGCCCTGAGGCCCTGCCTCTAGCTCTCCCACGGCCACGAGCCGGCTGCTGCTGAGGCTGAGACTGCTGAGCTGAAGACTGGGGCTTCTTAAAGGCCGAAACCATCTGTTGCGTCAGACGTTCCAGAGACTTTGACTGGCTCAGGAGGGCATTGGAAGTAGAAGACTTCGCGGCCTTCTCGTCGGCCTCCTTCTTCACCTCCCGCAACTCCGCAGACCGGTCAGGGAGTAGAAGTGAAGTAGGGGCTCCAGAAGAGGGGATCACGGGGTGGAGAACTCTCATGTCCGTCATGAGCTGGTCCGGAACCTCGAACTTGAGGGACGAGAGGAAAGCGTCACGCCGCCACAACTCGGACACCCAGAGTGAGTGGGAGTCCAGGGCCACCTTGTCACCCACACCTTTACCAATGGAGGTGACCAATGAAGCGCAGCTCAATAAGGCTTCTGCCAAATCATCTCGGTCAACGTCAGGGTTGTCCAGGACCTGGTCACGGCACTGAAGAATGGCCCGTCTCGTAGCCATCGACAGCCAATCCATGGCCGAATCCGTGGCCAGCCCCACTCGAAACGTGTGCTGCAGCTCCGCCAAGGCCGCCCATGGAATCTCCACGGCCTTAGGCTCCTTGAAAAAGGCGTAATGGGGGTGATGCCTCCTCAAAGCTGTAGGCTTGTCATCCAGCTCCGACGACGTATAGTAGTCGTTGACAGACGGGCGAGCAGGATACGCGCCAATCGCCGACTTGTTGGACCTGATGGTCTCGTCCATGCGCTCTTGCATGGAGCCGCGAACTCCCTGCGACAGAGGGAATCGTAGGGCGTCCTTCGACGGCCGGGGGTGCTCCAACTCAGAAGATATCATCGACCGAGCTACCTTCTTGACTGGGGCCGGAGCATGCTCTTCGGGCCACAAACCCGGGAGGACCCTCTTCACAAAGTCCAACTTCTCCCCCCAAGAGAGAGGGTCGTCGGACTCGGGCTGGTCCGCCTCCTGGTCCGGGTCCGCCTTACGCTTTCGCGGAAGCGTGAGGCCTGACGGGCCAGGTAACGGCTGGTCAGCCGACTGAGAGCCCTGTAGGGAAGGCTCCTCATCCGATGACGGCTCGTCCCTAGGCAGAGGGGAAGATGGGGGCGGTGGCGGCTGTGGAGGCGGGAACCTCGCCAGAAACTGCTGCCACTGGCCTAACATCTCCGCCCGAAAAGACTCAAGCTCGCCCCTAAGGCGCTGCTCTGACGTCGGGGGAGAGCTCCCCTGGGCAGGAACACCGGACGGCTCCGACGCACGGGAAGACCCTTGGTCCGCCAACTGGGCGAAAGACAACATACCCTGGCTGGAGGCGACGAAACCGGAGGGAAGGGCCGTAAGAGGGGAATCGTCCTTGATATCCTTGGCGATCTGAAACACACAGGGCGAATCAGAAAAAGGAAACACTGGAAACCGTGGAGACATGGAAACTCCAGGAACCCATGGGTTTGGACGGCTCATGGCCCTTGGCTCCCGGCCCCTACTGGCCACGGCTCCGGTAGCCACGGCCTGGGGTCCAGTAACCGACGGGAAATCGGGTGCCGGCGGCCGTATCACTAGCGACACGGGCCCGGACCGAAATCCGCCCTGGCTCTGGGGTTGAAACCCAGCTCCGGGGGCAGGCGCCCGACCCGGAGGGGGAAACAACACTCTCTGTCCAGAGGGATCCCGGGCGCAGGGAACCGTCGTGAGCCCGACGGAACCGGCAGACCCCGAAACCACACTCGGACACTGAAACCCAGGTCGTTCAGCCAGAGAAGCATGAGAACGAGGGGCCAGTAGAGAGGGAGCCAAAAGTGAGCCACACAAACCCTCAGGTTGTGGGGAAGTTAGGGTGCCGAGAGCCGAACGCGCGGCTCCCGGGACCCGTACCTGGCTGAAAGAAAATGACAATGATAAATCAAAACTTACAGCACAAACAGCATTGGATAACTGCAAATCTAATCGCCGCTTGCGTTCCTCAGACGCCTTGGGACGCGGCCTGGCGCTATCAGAATCTGACGGGGAAGGGGGAGTAGGGCAACCAGCAAACCTGCGGGCCTGAATCTCCCGTAAGCCTTGCAGACAAAGTTTCAACTCGTCGATGGACCAATCCGCGCACAACTCACAGGTGGCTGAAGGATGGCAATAGACAGTGTCCCTACACTGCCAGCAGGCGTTATGAACCTCCCACTTAGGAAGGTAGTGTTTGCACACGATGCACTTCATATCTCAAACATCGAAGTACAAACGGGCGATAATGGGGGAAGGAAAGGGGCCTGGGGAGGCTTTACCATTTCCTCCCAAAAAAATCGCAAATCACTAACTCTAAGCTAGCTAACAACGTAAGAACGATCTACTGAAGAAAAAGCTGTGCAAAGAACAGCTTAAAGACGATCGTAGACGTGAAGAAAATCGACTTTGAATGCCGAAAGCAAGACTTGCTGCACATCCAACAATGGAGGAGCAAATTAATGGCGGCTAAGGTCAATCATATGACCGGTGTGACGTCACATCTACACCGCGGGGAATCTGAGATGTGTGAGAGTAATTTCTTTCAATTTCGAGTTCGAGATGGATGTCAGGAATTTTGAGAAAATTCTTGTGACATTCATTTCTCTCTCCTCTTCTTTGAATGCCAAGGTAAGATTACCCAAAGAGTTTATTATAGAGGTAGTGGTATGGCAATAAATACATGTATTCAACAACACACAGAACCATGTAAAAATGCTGCATATGTATGAAAAATAACAATGAAAACTGCATGCAAGAATGAAGGGCCAGACATCAACCCATCTGTCACTAATATAGCATGCTTCTACCTATATCAGTAGGTTTTCCACTGATATAGCAAACACATTCTAGAATCTGAACAATGCCATGTCAAGCCTGGACTCTGTGACCGTGGACTCGCTACTCACCTTGTTGGCACTAGGCAGTGACTGGGGCGAGGCCGCGCGAGCCTCTGAGCCGACCTCGTTGTAACTATCCTCATCCCGCTCCGCGTCGTCAGCCATCAGCAAGTCCGGCGTCTCCAGCAGAGTCGACTTCTTCTTGTCACGAGATTTCTTTTCTCTCTGCAATGTTACAAGAAAACTGAATACAAAGTAGGTATATAGTCAAAACATTGTCCCAGTTTCAAAGAAGTACACTCACATGTGAATGTTTGTCTTTTCTGTCTCGCTTGCTTTCCTTGTGTTTTCGGTGCTCCTTGTGATCTTTGCCATGCCGATGTTTCTTCTTTTTGTTGTTGTCTTCTGTTTGTTCAAGTGGATTGTCCTGAGCACCCTCCAGCACCACGCGGTGGGCTGGTACCGGTAAACGTTCATGGTCCTGTAGAGGCCTGAAACAGCAACAGTGTACATGGAACAGCATATAGGTCCCATTGTAATGACCACATATTGCATACGTAAAACACTAGCAACTTACTCATCCAGGTTTATGTCGAGCATTTTATGCGGGTCATCATCCTTTCTATTGTCTTCATTTTCATTGTCTGAGACAGAAACTCCCTGCAAAACATCCAGTTTCAAAGCCATAAACTCACACAGATAGGCGGGAAAACAATAGTACCAGCTTTACAACCCTGAGCTAACAATGCAAGACAGTCGGCAGTAATTAGACAGTTAGCTTCCCACGGTTCATGTGTATCACTCCTACCTCCGGTAGCTCAACCTGTGTGCTGACGACATGATCACAAGGTACATCCTCCTCCTCGGACTCTGACAGGGGCTGACCTCTCTTACGCTTGTGCTTTTTGCGCAGCTTCTTGGGCACCTTCTTCTGTCGCTGGCGAGCAGCCTCGGCCTGCTTGTACTCCTTCAGGTACTTGTCTGACGACTGGAGACCTGTGGGGGCAAGTTACAGAGACCGGTCACACTCGACCTCTCCCACATGTCTGTCTAGGTCGACATTTGGCTTCAGCTGTGTCAGTGACTTAGTCCTACCTGGCACAGTCAGTCCCACTTGGAGATCTAGTGGAGCCACAGGGATGTCCTCAACATTGTTGAAGGCTGCCAATTCCTCTTTGTGCTTGTTTTTCTGAAAATGAACAAGTAGAGTTGATATATTTATTTTTATTACACTAAGGAAAGTATTTTTATTTAAATGACTTCTGTGCAACCTTACATCTAGTATATGTTCCACATAAAAATTGAAATGACACAAACTTCAAAAATTATCTCAGCCATTTTCATCTAATGTAAGCAAGAAAAGCATCACACAACCGTACACATATTCGGAGTAAACATGGCAAACGAGGACAACAAATAATGAGTAATGTTGCAAACAGCAAATATATTCATAATTCATAACTATTTGTATACAATTATGTACTTCAATATCATGCCCAGTCATCCCAGAACCACCCCAACTTTTAAGAATTGCCTGGTGAAAATATGCTAACAGATCTCAAAAAAAAAATTTGTAACCAAAAGCAAGCACTGGAACATTCAGCAGAACCTGTGTCCACTTAGGATTTGGTACTTACATGGAAAATCTCAGGCTTCTGAAGCCATCAGGGATGAGAGTTACACGAAAACATGCTCATTTGTGTGAATTTTTTTTTGAAAATGCAAGGGGAACAATACTCCTGCACAAATAACAACTATCACAACTATGATTTCCTTCTTCACAAACATTAACCATAGCAAATATACTGACTTTGCAATCACAGATGACTGACAGACAACAAATTGTACCTCAACAGGAGAGGACAACCATCTCACCTTGACCTTGATATCCCCCTTCAGGTAGTGTGGATTACTCATTTGTTCATGTTCTCTCTGCTCCTTCATCTGAAAACAGCATAAAGCACTACAATGTATTGTTTATGCCACAGTTCGCACTGCAGGGTGAATCACAATGTGCTTTTAATTTCCCTTAGCATTTGATAGAAGTGTATCGAGTGTATATCATTGGCTGCTGTCACTGACTGGATATCATGCAATCAATCATGACTTGTGCATGTTGAAAGTAGTGAGATACCAAATTTGCAATAGTCAAATGAGGATGCAATCACAATACAGTTAGTTATAAAGATGAAACATCATGTTGAGATGAGATGATCATGTTGAGATGTACACTCACCCGGCTTAGTTCCTCTGAGGAAGGTTCATAGCCTTTCTTCGCCTCCTCCTGATAACCACCACTGAAAGACATCAACTTTTTGTTTTACATCTTTATCCTAATGCTTAAGATTGACTAACCACTGCCTGATCTGGTTCAGTGCCTTGATCCATCTTCTTTAGATTTACATAATGTTCTCAACTTGTCGAGTGAAAGTCAAGTGCCACACACAACTACATTTTACTAAGAGTAAGCGGCCTACTGCGATTCTGAGCATGGAGCTGAACAAACAAGACGTAGTCACAGAAGTCAGGACTACACAGAAGCATTATATAGGCACCAATTACTTTATGTAGAGAATGAATAAGTGTATGACAGTTTCCTGATCGATACTGTGTAGTAAATAGATAGAAGTTGAATGTGCAGCTACATGAAGATGTGGCACCAAGACAAGAAACAGAATGATATATATGAGGCACACATGTTATCAGAGTTTGATAATCGACTAATGAGACTGGAAGTTAGGAACTTAAAATTATCAGATTCCAGAGAGTTTTGTGCCTGCTAACAATGACACATGCACAAGCGATACAGGGACGTACCCAATATTGTGCTTTTTTCGGCCAGCTCTGTATGTCGGTAAAATGCACATGGGCATGAAAGACATGTTGATGAATCACTTGCATAGAATATTCTCCTCAAAGCTTGTCTTACGAAAACAGAAATGTCCAGTGCATGTGAAAAATACTCCACATGAGATTTTCTACCAGCTAGAGAACTAACCTGCGTTCTTCCACGGGCAGGAACACGTTGGGGCCTCGGAACTCATCCTCGGAACTCTCAGATGGTGGCTCATTTATCCAGCTATCCAAGTTTAATCTGTGAAGCGATGAATGCCAAAAATCATTAACAACAGCGTAACTTGCAGATCCATCATATTGACACTGGCTAAAGCTATGTAATATTGAGTATGCAAGAACTCACCCTTCTGGGACAGGGACTTTTTTCTGGGCCTTGACTGCGACTGGATTCAGTTCGCCTGTGAAGAGCAGAGCCAGCTCCTCCCCCACCCGGGCTCCCTTCCCTTGTAACTTCTGCAGGTACTTGAGCAGCTGTAGCATGCAGCACGCCTGGAACAACACCGACCGTCAACAGCAGGTATACATAAACGAACACTTTTACCTGAATATACTTCAACTGCAGTTCCCGATGTGAAACTTAGTCGCACACTGACCCTGTCCTGAACTTCGAGGTCTCCACTCTGTACGAACATTGGCAGTTTGTCGAGCATGAGTTCTGTGATTTCCTTGCAGGGTTCGCTGTTCTCACCCTCCTCCTCCTCAGCCTGTCGCAGGATGTGAGCGTACAGTTTGGCCAAGTTCTGGACGTATACGCTCTGGATGTGGCCCGGCAGCTGTGTGACCTTTGGCCGTAACATTGCCTCCAGGGTCGCACGTGGGTCTCGCAGGTGCCTGCAAGTTATTACATCCAGGTCATACCAAACATCCACAACTACCTGTCTGCAGCAATTCACAGTAAGACAAGTTCGTAAGGACTGATTTAAATCAATACCCACGTGGTAAACTCTCCACAGATCCATGCGGCCGCATATAAAACCTCGCAGATGCCATTTCTCTGTGAGTTGGTCCCCAGCAAGTGAGCGTTCTCCAGCAGAATCGCCTAAGGGAATGATAAAACCAGGTAACCCGCTACAACATCCATTACGTCCTTGCTTAAAATATGGACATTAAAATTGAGCATATCGTAGGTAATATGCACTTACCATCTGTGAGACAGCAAAGGGTCTGATTGCCTGGACTCGGATGGCTACATCCAGCATCTGTGAGGCTATGAGCTTGCCATGTCGAGTGCCTTCTATACGAGTCAGCTCCACAAGGATGCTCACATACCTGGTATTAAAAGGCAACAATTAGCAGAAAGAACACCACCATGACTACATCTATCAACATGGCTCATGTATGATCCAACAGCTGTACGATATGAACCTGAAATATAATATAAATACACACCATTCGAAGTTGGTGATAAATTGGAAGTTGGACTGGCTGCAGATCTCGATGATCTTCGAGAGCAGTTCGTCGCGGTAGTGAGAGCCCTCAGCCTTGTCCATGTGGATCATCAACTTCTTGACAATTTCCATCAGGTTTTTCTTCGATACCTGGTGGTCAACAACAACAAAATTCATGTTGCTCATTTTTGTCACTCGGATGGACATTACTTGAAATGGTGAATAATAACAGCAAAACAAGACATTCCTAACTGAACTCTGAGAGGTAAAGAGTGAATATCTTGTGGAGGCGACACCTACCATTCCATACAACAAGTCAAGAGCACGGAGTCTGATCGACTCGTCCTTGTCATCCAGACATTGCAGAATCAGGTCTTTGTGAGCCTGCACACTCTTTGGGTGTGTCTTGAGAATACGTGACATTGCCAATAGGCCAAGGTACTTCACTGGCAACAATGAATGAAAAATAGAATTGATGAAAAAATTGATGCCAAAGAAACAAATTCGTTAGGTTCAGTTTAATTTTTTAAATGTGATAGTTTGAATACGCTTTTGACTCCACTTACAGTTTTGGTCCGAATCTTCAATGAGGATTCGTAGTTTCTGAACACATAGCTGTCATAAACAAAGAAAGCATATATTAGTGGGCATTGAAATAAAATGTGTTTTAAAATAAGTACTTTCCAAGATGATTCACGAATGTGAAAATGTCTATAATATATCAAAATACCTTTGGTAATGATATCATCAAACATAGCACCAAGGGTGCTGTAGCTTACCGGCAATTATGCGAAACGCAGAGTATTGATTTTCCAACATATAATTTGTTACACTGATCTTGAACTCTAATTGTCAAAAGATGTTCGTAAATGTTGCTGGAAACACATTATCTGTATGGACTATAATACGAAATCAAATTACACATCACAAAGGTACATAAAGATAATCTCATACATGATTTTGAGAAAAACTGTCTGAATAGATTTAGACAAAATGGCCACCAAAGACAAAATTCATCGTTTTTGACCTTCCAGGGTCATTGAAGGTCAAATTCAAGGTCATCACTCAAACCGCAATATATGATTTCCCATTTAAATGTGCCAATACTTAGGCTCTATTTTGAAGTCTTCTATGAGTTTACTCTGCACAGCTCCCATTATGAAGGAAAAATTGAGTCCAAAAAATTTTTCAATGACCAAAAAAAATATTTGTTTTTTTTCTGCTGGAAATGGCTCAAAACAAATATTGACTTGATTTTGGAAAAAAAAAATTTTTTTTGCCAACCCGTCAAAAAATCAAAATGGCCGCCACACGCAGACCGGCGATTCAAGGGCAACAAAACTTATACACATCATAGAGGTACATGGGGGGAATGTTTTAAAACAAAAATCTCAAAACTGATCAGACAGTTTTTGAGAAAATGGCCATTAGTCAGGAGGAATAATGAGCATATAGCACACAGGGTGGAAATGTAGTACAGACTTTTTCTGACGATTGATATGGCTTCATAATGGTCTAAGACAACCTTTTTCAGAGGGTGTGCAAAATTTTCTTCTGGGCTAAATTTTTTATGGCCTTTTTCAAAATGGCCGCCACCGACAATTGGGTATTTTAGAAAAAAAAAAAATTATCCTCCTGTCATGATGCTTTCGGTTTAATATGGTACAATTTAGTTATATGGAAATATATTCTTCATAACAATACTAATAATACCGATTCAGACCCCCCGAAAATGAAAAAAAATCCAAGATGGCCACCAAATTCTCGACGTTTTTACACAAATGCTCATTACTTCCTGCCAAATAGAGATAGGAGGCCAATTTTGGTGCCTAACCCTGGGTTTTTGGGTATGAGGATTCCAAATAAATAACCAATTTTGTGATTGGATGGATTGTGGCTGCTCAGAATCCAAGATGACTGCCAAATTATAGCTCGATTTCTCAAATAAGCACCAATAACCGTCATATATTCAATAAAGGAAGCCAATTCTGGTGGCCAGTCCTGGGCTTTGGGGTATGAGGATGCTACCTGAAGAAATACTTTTGTGTGTACATTGTGATTGGCCAGTTTAAAGCTGTCCAACTGTCCAAAATCCAAGATAACGACTAATTAATGAAACACATGCAAACAAATCTGTCTAATAGCACTCACTCGCACTTCAGAATCAACAGTACCACTACCAGGCATATTTTTTCCGTTTGATTTTGAATTTCTACAAGGAGGTTGGCCTCACATTCACTGCCTTTTCTGGGTGGAAAATCCTCCCAAACTTGACATGGAGTTTGGTGAGGAAGTTGTTGACGTTATTAACAAATATATCAGCATAGAAGACGTTGATCAGACGAGATATAGCAAGTTACATGATATTATAAATGATGTTCAACTTCATTCCAAGAATTATACAATGTCATGCAAGAAGGGTAACAGCTAGGACCTACAGGTTCAGGTTATGACGTCCACCTTCTTGTCAGACCTTTAAGTGCCGTCAGCAGACACTGATCCAGATGAGTGAAAAAAGACTGAGATCCATGCAATGAAGACGTGCGCGCTACATCTGTACTAGACAGGTACCACGCACGCCCTCCAGTGGGTATTTTCAAACACCTATCTGGTTGAAATTGTATTCCTTTGCAAGATTGATAGTAAACCAGGTAGAGATTATGAACCATCTGAAGAAATTTTTACCCATAACAACCACAACCAGTCCAGTGTTCCATATGCTTCAGTGAAGTTGGCTCGGAAAAGCCAACACATTGCCCCAGGTACACATTGCCCCAGAAAGTGGAGGGTGGACTCTTGGAAACAAGAGCCAACCTGGATGACGCTGACCTCGAAGACATCAGTCTGGAAGACCTGCCAGATTGAGTTGCCTGCCTCGGTGCTCGAAAACCAAGATGGGCTCTGTTGTCACAGCATCTTGACAATCCCACAGAACCAGGCCGAAGTTCTTAGGCAGTGCATGAACGCTATGCAAGGGAAAGTCTTCATTCATACTTGCCTGTAAACATGAAAACAATACCCAAGTATATAGTATCCGAGTAAACAAAACCAAGTGCATTATCCAATCTCAATGTCCGGTGTCAGGCAAAATCGAGAAAATATAATGGAATTTCATGAACCTTCAAACCAGGGGTGCATCGATAAGCTGAATGGAAAATGTCCGTATTGGTAAAGGAAAGTTCTATATCATCGAAGCCCTGATGTGTGGCTCCAACTGGCACGATGGCCGAACCATGCTTCCATGCAACGGGGCTGTGGGAAAAAAGTCTATACCACTTGGTGAAGAGCCATCATTGCCCCAAGGGTTAAGTATTAAAACCTTGAGCTTATAATAATTGATGCAATATCAGCAGAGGCATGCTGAATTTCATCAGAGGTCGTCTGGATCAACTCAAAAGAATTAAGGGTTCTTCATGATTCTGGCAGTCAGAGAAAATACTGTCTCAGCTGCCCTTGCAGAGCATTGGGATGGCTTCAATGTTACTACTTTGGCCGACAAAATAAGACAGGAAGGTGACATATCGTTTGCAGAGATGTTGAATCATTTCCGAACTCAAGAGTTTTGAGAATTAAGAGATGCTTAAGGAGAGGATCACATATTCCTCCGGCAGATGTACGTCATGTGTATCCTTTCCCAAAAGTTCCTGCTGCACACAATGTAAAGATGAATGATTCTTTGAACAGGGCTGAGGATGTTATTGAGAATAGATCTGGCTTGAAGAAGAATACAACACCTGTACCCATTGAATGCAACCCTCCTGCTGAAGTTACACATTGTGAGGGCTCCATTGTGGTAATGATGAGTAAATCCTAATGTAGAGGATGGTCTGGTGAGTGGCATCATGGGAATGGTCTTCGAAGGTTCCAAACCTCTACGCCAACCACAATGTATGTTTTAGATTTGACAATTACCAAGTTGGCATCAATGCCTGTGCCATGACACCAGCACCTAAAGGCCTCCCTGGAAAGTTGGCTCAGAAATATTCTTTTCTGTCTGATAGTGAATGATTCTGTTGATTTTGTGCGAGTGAGTGCTATTAGATGGGTTCGTTTACATGTTTCACATAAATTAATGGTTATCTTGGCCTTTGAACACCTTTAAGTTGGCTAGTCACCATCAACACACAAGAATATTTCGTCAAGTAGCACCCTCATACCCAAAAGCCCAGGACTGGCTACCACAGTTGGCTTGTTATCTTGATATATATGACGGTTATTGGTGCTTATTCGCGAAATCGGGCGGAAATTCGACAGCCCTCTTGGATTCTGAGCAACTTCGAACCATCCGATCACAAAACTGGTTATATATTTGGAATCCTCATACCCCAAAACCCAAGGTTAGACACCAAAATTGGCGTCCTACCTCAATTTGGCAGGAAGTTATGAGCATTTGTGTAAAAACGGTGATAATTTGGCGGCCATCTTGGATTTTTTCCATTTTTGGGGCGTGTGACTCGGTATTATCAGTATTGTTATTAGGAATGTATCTCCATATAACTAAATTTCACCATATTAGATCAAAAGCATCATGCTAGGAGGATAATTTTGTTTTTTTTCCTAAAATACCAAATTTTCGATGTCGGCCATTTTGAAAAAGGCCATAAAAAATTTAGCCCGGGAGAAAATTTTACACACCCTCTGAAAAAGGTTGTCTTAGACCATTATGAAGCCATATCAATCGTCAGAAAAAGTCTGTACTATGTTTCCACCCTGTGTGAAAATTTCCTCCTGACTACATCAAAAATCCAATTTGGCCATTTTTCGACAAAAAAGGTCGTTTTGACCTTCCAAGGTCATTGAAGGTCAAATTCAAGGTCATCACTCAAACCGCAATATATGATTTCCCATTTGAATGTGCCAATACTTAGGCTCTATCTTCAAGTGTTCTATGAGTTTACTCCGCACAGCTCCCATTATGAAGGAAAATTGGGTGAAATTTTCTAAGTCCAGAAAATTTTTCAATGGCCAAAAAATTTTTTTTTTTTTTTTTTGCTGGAAATGGCTCAAAATGAATAGTGACTTGATTTGGGACAAAAAATTTTTTTTCGGCCGACCCGTCAAAAAATCAAAATGGCCGCCACACGCAGACCGACGATTCAAGGGCAATGAAATGTATACACGTCATGAAGGTACATGAGAGGAATGTTTTGAAACAAAAATCTCAAAACTGATCAGACAGTTTTTGAGAAAATGGCCTCCAAAGTCCAAAATTGGGAATTTTTCGTCAAAAATGGCCGCCAAATGGGTAAAAACGATTCAATCAAAAAAATTCAAAAAACGTCTTTAGATACTGGCCCAAGGTATGTTCTGACAAATTTATGGGGAAATTCATCATGTCAAAAAAAAGTTACAGACCCGGACGGACGACGGACGGACGACGGACGACGGACGCCGGACGAAATACCACGACAATAGCTTATCGGCCCAAAGGGCCGGTAAGCTAAAAATTTATTCAAACAAACATGCAAATATTAAGATTTGCTGGATTGAACTTTAGTGATTTACGTGGTCATATTTAATCAGACGTGCATGCACATGTACGCCATATACCCGGTATATGTGGAAGCAAAGACCCATGACAGCTGTTACTTTTCATTGGTATTAGCATCCTATTTATCTCTGATTGTTAATCCTTTGAGAAAAGACTCTGATAAAGGTATACGCCTTGCCTTTTACATTATGAAAATCACATGGTGTAGATATGTGGACCATAAAATTTCATTCCCAATTACTCAAATAGAAAGTCGAGTCCAACCACTTTGGATGTATGATTCGAACACCTCTCTCTGGCTAAGAGTCACAATGTATGGTCCACAATGACACCGGGTGAGTGCTGCCAAGCATTTTGTACAACTTTGTACAACATTATGTGGTATCCAGTGTACAAGTTTGAAAAAAAACCTTAGATATATCAAGTCACTGGTCTCAGCTTGATAAGGTTTTTTTTTTCCAATTCCAACTAAATTATTCACTGCTTGTCAAGACAACACTCTGTACAACACTCTGTACAATAGTGAAAGCATGATTGACTCAATGATACAACAGATCTTATAGTATCATGCATAGCTACCCTTTCTAATGTAACACATACTGCTAGACATAACAGAGATGGTATAACCCCAGCAAGTAAGAGTCGTGAAATCAAACACTAACACTGAGCTTTGAAAGTGTATGTTTACTTCTCCGAGTAGAAATCTACTGTAAATATCAAGTGTTTGTAGACTATTTACAGCACACTGGACACCACAGAATGCTCCAACACAAGCAGCAGGCAAGCTGCACAATATCCAATTTCTGGGTTATTGGGAAAATCAGACACCTCTTATATACAATAGACATTGTTATTTGTCATACTTATGCAGTGTATACCTGAATGGATGCGGAGTGGTTAGGAATCCCTGTAGATATAGAAATAAGTACTGTAAGTAAGTAAAAGAAAAAAAACATTTGATTAATCTCCTTGTTTTGACAAGTCGTCTGGGACATCACAATGTACACAAACAAGATCAGGATGTAAAGAGACACAGGAAGTACACACATAACAGAAATTTAAAAGATAATTGTGATGGATAAAAAGGCATAGAGATTGAGTCAAAATGTTGGTGTGACATGGTAGATGCCAACCATGGAAACAGGAAAAGGTGAAAGTAACCTTTAAAATATTCCACACAGACTCAATGACTAACGGATAAATGGATTTATGACCAAGCTGGCAGTCAAACCCTCAATGTACAACCACCAGACCAAAAAGTCAAACAGTCTAGAAAATCTCAAAAAAAAAAGAGAGAAAAGAATAAAGGTATTTGTAAAAAGTGTCCACTACCGATATAAAATTTTGTCATAGGAAGCTGTTCAACCCTCAAAAATATCATGAAATAGACCAATATCTGAACCTACTTTTCCACACAGTGACTGCGAGTTTGTTGTTGTACAACAGTGCGATGCTACAGCAAACAAGTGTAGTGTAAAGCATAAGGCAGAGAATATGAAGCCACAAAAATTAATCAAATATGCAACATGGGGTATTTCTTCGTGCAAACACGTCCAGATGCAGTGATTCAAACATGAGAACTGGGATATTATTATATCAAACAATGTCTAAAACCAGCAGGTAACCACGGATTGTTTAACATAATTTCTGATCACTAAGACTCTAATAATGAGCATGAAATACTCTGGCAGATGACGGATTGTGGACAAAAATAGGTGAATCTCTAAATGGTACTGGGCAATTAACTAAAATGGGAGACTGCATGTACACTTATTGAGGGGTTATCTATATGAGAAATGTGAGGTGAAAGTTATGTGCTATTGGACTATGACATGAACATATAATCAACAAGTTGTAAAGCATACAAATATTCAGAATAGAATTGGCATAATAAAATAATTCAAAATAGAAATAAAAAATATTCACTTAAAACATCGGTTTTAGATATAAAAAATATTCAATAAAACACTAGATCTTAGAAGTTTGTCCCAAGTAGATCTTCATTTCAAAGACTAGTACTCGTAATCAAGTAGGAATTTTTTAATTATAAATTGGTGTTTATTTTAGTTTATGTTACAATTGTTGCAATATCTATCTGTATATGGATGAGAAAATATTCAAAGCATACCTGCTATAACAGTGTTGATACATTCATAGAGAAGCGACATAGCTGAGGTGCTGCAAACAAGGTCAATAGTTGATTTAATACACTACAGGAATAGATATATAATTTCATGGAATCACCCGCATCATCTTGGTTCTTGTTACAGAAGCTTTGAATATCAAGAAAGATTTCTATTGTTACCTATGAATAAGGTTGGTAAGAGGTTCTATCAGCTTCTTGCCAAGCCTCGGCTCCAGGGGTGTGAGAGCTCCAAACTGAAATATCACGTCAATATTTCACGAAAACTATGAACATTTTAACACTATACACAGGTAATGAATTACACTAATGGATGTCGATCAGTCGATCGGTATTTCATATTGACAATTAAGAGTCCGAGGAAGAACGGTGTTTTACCAGTTTGATGATTTTGATGAGCACCCAGTTGTTGGTGGAGCTGGTCATCAGTTTGAAGAAGAGGGGAGCAAGGGACAGGTAGTTCTTTGGGTTCTTCCTGGCGAGCTCACAGATCACATTGACTGCTGCTGACTGTACACCTGTCCACAACATGAGCAATGCTCGGTAAATATGTTATTGTCTGACTTGATAATCGATGGTGTACCATGCGTTAATAACTCAACATATTTATTTTGGCTCTTTGATCAGCAGAGGATAGGCATTGTCTCTCACTATAGCCTGAGTCTTTCCTCAACGGACTTCAAACTAAACCACCCAAGTATCAAAAGAACTTCCTACAAACCTGGGTCAGGATCTTCTAGTTTTTCCTTCAACCTGGGAAAAGCCGGCCTCAGGGCATCTGGAAACTTCAGGAACACCTTGTACATGATCAGTACTGCCTTCTTCCTCAGGTAAGGTTTGGTTGACGTCATCTGTGTGGAATAGTGAATCGGATATTTATCTTGTATATTTAGGATTTAAGTCAATAAACTACAATGCTACATGTGTTTATCATCGTGATATCAATAAAACTGTTCTTTGCTCTGGAGTTCGCATAGCTGTACGTACAAGAGTCATGATGTCGTTGGCGAGGTCCCTGGCTAGATCGGGGGTCAGGAAGCAGGAGAGGCCACTGAGAGCGACCCCAGCATCGTACATGTTCTGGCTGCCGAGGTCCTGTGTACGGGAGGTGGGAACATATTACAAACAGGGCTCATCGTCAACATCAATAACATCATCATCATATAGTATGATAAGTGTAGTATTGTATAGGTCACCGAATCCAGACTATTTGCTGTAATTACCCAATTAGCCCTAATTTGTAGGATACTAAAGTCAATTTCAGCACAAAACCTCATATGATTTTTGGCGATAACTTTGTTTAGGATGGTCGGATCAATTTGAAATTTTGTTTGTTTCCATTTGGTATAAAACCGTATTTTTTAACCAAATTTCAAACTTCTATCTTCAAAATTGAAAAAGTTGGCAATCTACTCCAATGTTAAATTTCACATCAAACATGAAATTGGCGAGTCTGAACAGAATTTGGCATGTTGTTCGATGTTTACATTGCACAGTACCTAGTAAGAATGATATTTTATTAGAATACACCTGTATGATTATTCTAACTCAAAAACTTTCCTCATATTACATTTCTTAGCGGAATAAAGATCATGAAATCCCAAAGTTTGCTTGAATTCCTGTGATCTGATTTGTGTCCAACATTTAACATTGGGGTAGATTGCCAACTTTTTTAGTTTTCAAGATAGAAGTCTGAAATTTGGTGATAAAATATGGTTTTGTACCAAATGGAAACATATAAATTTTCAAATTGATCTGACAATTCCAAACGAAGTTATCGCCAAAAATCATAAGAGGTTTTGTGTTGAACTTGAGTATAGTTTTTTTTTCTCTTGAGACTTGACTTACGAAGGTAAAAACACAGGCGGAAATAATGAGGTTTTGATGAAATCAACAAAACAAAATTTCTCATACACCAGCATTTGAAACACACCTGTACCCACCACAGAATGAAAATTACAAAATCAAAATTACACCAAAATCATGGAATGAATTAATGTTTTATTATTCAATTCTGCATAAATAACCCTCCAATACCATACTGTGGTGACCTCCCAAAAATAAAACATGTACCTGAGTGGAGTTACTGGAATCTATTATGACCTGCAAAGTTTTAATGAATGTGTACAAAGCATGCAAGAGTGACGGAAACTAAGTGTCAATGAATAGGTAACATATGTTTTTATGTGCACATGCAACATCATATTAATCTCAGAAACTAATGGAACTGTACAAACTAAGTGACATACAATCAATGTTGTTGTTGTTCTTGTGAGGGAAATGGTCAAATAATTCAAATGAAAGAAATAGTGTAAATACTAAATTCAGGTAGATAGTACATTACAATTCAGGTAATTTTGCACAGACAGGTCGCAGGACACAAAAGGTTGTTATAAAAAAATATTGCATGAAGACATAATTTCATAAACAATTTTGATGAATGTCTTCTTAGAACATGGACATGTTTAGGTGAGGAAAGGCAGTGTTAGAAACCAATGACTACCATTGCGGAGAAACATGCATTGTTAGTACTAAATTCTTCGTGATAATATGAGCCGGACAAATCCAGTCAGATAACTTGCTGTACAAATGGAACTGTTTTTATGTGAAGAGGATGAAAAAGCCATGCAGTTAGTGCAGTAACCATCTTCCGATGCATCTCACCTTGCGAATCATGTGTGTGGTCAACATCAACACATCAGTCTCTTCATTGAAACTCTGTGAAGCTGCCAAGTATCCTATCCTCTGTAAATCAAATGTTATTGTCTATTATAATTTCACACCCAACAAGAACACTTTGACAATATAATAAACACAAACGTATTATATGAACAGTTTGACATTATAATGAACAAAAATATTTTACCTTGTATGTGAACTTGGCAGCACTCATGACTTCAATGATATTGAAAGCTGCCCAAGTGATATCATACCCAAGCATCTGGAGCTATATGAACAGAACAAATAAGATATCAACTTAGTCTGTAGCTCTAATAACATTGAAGAATTTAATACATGTACGTCTACTTTTAATTTTAAAGATATCTTACGTTATAATACAAGTAGTTATCCTTCTTGTCCCGCCTGTTTCAAGCACATGTTTATTATTTTATTACTTATGATCTATTGTACACAATTGTATTAGGGTTTGGTAAAGAAGCATCAAGAACTTACATATGCCAGTTTGTTGACAGCGTTGCCTTTGACAGCCATGTTTTCCTGTCTCAACTCCTGCTTGATTTCTTCCATACAATCTGCGATATACTTGGCCTGCCAAAGACAATGATTCAAAACTCAATTGAGGTCAACAAAACTCTTATATCAGTATACTATACTAAACTATTATATCAGGACCAGGAAAGGACATTTTATAATTAAGTACATCTGTAATTGAGAAAATTAAAACTATTTATAAATCATGTTTGCCAACGGCGAAACAAATTCTTTCAATTCCATAGCCATTATGCTGAAGTAATGTTCCAAAAAATGGTTCTTGTCCACTGTTATATCAATTGGTGTGAAGTAGTCGACTAGTGACAACAACTGGTTACTTCAGAACAATGAATATTCGACCATCAATTTAATAATTTATTAGTTTATTGCTTCATGGAATGAAAGTATTGGAACATCAGAAATAATATGGTGGTAATATGGTTTCTCTTCTTTCAGATTAACAGGATTACTACATTTTGCTGTAAAAGATTTGACAAGTGTTAAATTGTGGGTTGCTATTTGCCAGCTTGAATGTGATCTCTGCCAATAAGCGTGTTGATTCATCACACCATAATCAGCGGCAGACCTGCATACACACTGAAGATCTATTTGCCCACATATACATCATCAATAACGACATGCTGGCAGTTCATACACAAGACGAGGGTTGTCAAAATTGCCTGCACATAGACAACCTGCCAGTCTAGAAACTGAAAAACTAGTTGGGCAATGCAATGTGCAAAAGCAATTCAATGCGTGGCCAACAATTTTTGTCCCCAATTAAAAGTCCCTAATACTTATCTGCCCTGTGCTGGCTTCGATATTCCAGCTGTCAGAGCTGTGGGGTAGTCTACGTGTACGTCGTGTAGGTATAATTTCAGGCATGGTTGTCACAGTGATGCACCGTTATCCACAATGGAAAAACATACTCTCTCAGTGACCATATCTAGACACCAATGATCAATGACCATGAGGTGCAATTGGTCCTTGCCACCTTTTGGCCTTGGAATCAACATTAGTAAATGATATATTATGTTAGATCAGAGTAGAAATCTAAATCTTGGTGAACTTTATAATTAGATCATCATTATCATTTATCAAGGAATTTGATACAACACAACCTGTACGAAATACTGTAATCGTACTTAACTTTACGGGTATTTAACTTTGCGGTTTTGTCTCATAGTTCATGTAGTTGATTCCAGGGAGTGCCCATGTAGCCTTTAGGCTGTGATTCCACATACATGTGCAATTAATAAAATACAGTTCATGTCGGTAAAAGATCCAGCTTAACCTGACCAGTGATTGGGTTGATGTGTGACCAATAGCGACCAATAGTACCTAATATGAACGTGTTCGTAGATTTCACTAGTAAATGCATTTTTTTGCAGGGCAAAACTATCACTGGGTGCTGAGTCTGCTGACCAATCACTCACAATATCACACAGTATATACTTCATTTCGAATATCGTAAAAAGTAATGTGCCGCCAGACTTTCTGCAGATAGTACACCGGTGCAAAACTGTACGAGCTCACTGTCCTAATTTCAAGGCATTCAATGTGGTAGATCTAGATCTACTCCTGAATTCGCCAACATAGAATTTCAGTCTCGTAATGTCCTGGTTGGAATTTGTTTTATTCTGTTGCAATTGTCATTGTCACATTGATGCTGATAAAAAATGACGCAGCACTGCATTCGCTATGATTAAATTTTAGTGGTTTAATTGGGAACGACCTGCAAATTAGGACATATTTCCAGGATACACAACTGTCAAAATTGACGGAACCCACCTCGTTCTCCTTGTGATTTCGTATGCCTCGAACCAGGTCTTGCATGTTCTTGTCAAGCACCCTCTCGATCGTCCCTTTCATTTTTTTCAGTGCCATGATTGTAGATGGAGTATCTCTGACACAGTCAGAACAGCAATTATGAGTATATTTACTAAATATTGTAATAAATCTGTTGACACATCTCGCTATTTTGCCAGAAGCCGCAGACAAATATGGCGAAGACCCTGACAGATCATGTGACCAGTTGACGTGGATGTCTTAGCGCCGTCTGGCGAACAGAAACGTAACGATGATAGATATTCATTCAAAAGAGGTCAGCACCTCTGTTGTGAAACACCATATATGCTTTTTTTTAAAGTCCTAGCAAAGACCCTGTATATACTAAGACGTGACACTCCCATTCACTGCAATGGTAATCAGTCATGCAGTGCTGCCCCCGTGTGGCCGTCTGGATCAAGGCAGCACCAGCTGCACTGCTCCATTGATTGTGATATTCATGATAGGGGGGTTATGTGTGTTTTGGCCCGCATTTGCTCTGCATTGTTACCTGATAACATTTATAATCTAATTGTTGATTAACAGCAGGTGCTGTGGAGAAGGAGGTTCTCGAATTTTCATGACAATTAGTCATTTAGTCACAGAAAACCCGATAAAGCACTTTTACCGGCACAGAATACAACACACATACATTCCAGTACACATATTTATTAGAATGAGATATGTACACATTCAAATAGAATATTCACAAAGGTACAAAATCTATGTACACATTATAACAAATGATTAAGGATATAAATAAGATGATACTGAAGATGATCGACTCAAACATGCATAAGTTTCAATACTTTTCTATTTCTTTTTCCTTTATGGCCAACAGAATCAAATGTACTCTCTTTCAGAGCGTGATGTATACGGACTTTCATGAATAATGACACCACGGCCTGAACTTTGTTCATGCAGATATCAGATTTACATATATTTAGATCTTCCCATAGAAATTCAGAATATTTTACAAGGCGACAACGTACAGAAGACATGTGCATCACTCGCTCAAAATTAATAACAAATAATGACTCTAATTTAGATATGAATGACACAAATATTTCTGAAGGATAAATCAAAGTACTTACTTCTCTATAAGCCTTTTGCTTAACAAATTCATATATGTTATTATCATCAGGAGGTTTCGCGAGAACAAAAGATGCTTGACATGCTTTACATGATACTGGTACCTTGCGGAGTAAATACCCAGCTATATAAACAACAATGTTCTCCTTCGGAATGTTAGGAAGAGATTCATCAATATAATCATTAAGTGTCTGTTTAACAGATTCATCAACAGGGACATGTTGCTGCTTACTGGATTTAGTGATTGATGATAAATCCAATAAAACTTGATCAAAATCTACTTCACAATTACTGTTATCGCTAGGAACAAATAATCTCTCTACTACAATATGTCTGAATGCAGCTCTGAACTGTTCTGGATTTGGATTATCTCTATTACCGCCTTTGGAACGAATGATGGAAAACATGTTTTCTATACAATCCTGATTCAAACGATTTGTGAGCAAGAACTTGTAGCCATGATTGTCATATAAATCTTTCCATAATGATAACAAACTTGTGATGGACAGCTTCCAACCTTGTATACAAGGGAGAGATTTTTCACTAGGAATTACAATTTTGTCCAGCTCTTTGAGACAATTATTTAGAAAGTTAACATGATCTGTTGTACTTTGTATTGCATGACGATATTTCTGGGTACTCCCTGTAGTACAACTGTTGAAAGCATTGAACAATTGGTCGAAAAATTCTACAAATTTTGCTGTGGTTTGTGCACTAGCATCTAACTGTTTTAACTTGACGAGGGTAGATATACCTGCTGCCACCGAATGACTGAGTCCCTGGGCGGCTAAATTGACTCTCATGGAGGAAAATGGCGGTAAATTTATATGCTTGTCTCGAAGTTTTGGAGCCATACGTATAGGTAAGCTTTTGTCAAAGTTATAAAAATCACTGATATATTTCCAACAGACATCTTCGCCAGAGTACAAAAACCCACTTTTCTTCAAATTATTACGGATACTCTTTAACAAATGTGGCGGATCATACATCACAAAGACCTTTTTGTCACATACTGAAAAATAAGGCTTATCGATGGTTACTTTTTCCAAACTATGTACAAAACTTCTGTTGTTTGAACCCTGATCACATATTAAAACTTTCACATTCAAACCTATGCTAAATAACTTTTCTATACATGTCCGTACTAGTGTCTGCAGCATGGGTGCCGATATCGGAGAAGATGACAAAAAATACCCAATCGGTTGTTTCCATTTAAATGATAAACCCCTAACAACAAATGCTAAAGCATAATTAGATATATATTTAGATTGGGCACCATTACCAAAATTTTCAAAGCCCTCAATATTGTCTTTTTGAGAGTTATACACCAGATTAGATTTTATAGACATTTCGTCAAATACAAGAGCACATTGTTTATCACAGTCCTTTAAAGTTGCAACTTTACTTTTTAGAGCACGGAATATAGTGTCATTAAAACCAGGCTGAATATTCGACCTCTGGAGCGTTCTTTGCAAAGTCCGTTTTGACGGGAGACAGAAGAGTTTAAAGAAGAGAGACAGAAGAGTTTTAAATGACCAACGTTTCCCTTGGTTTGACTTATTCGTCATAATCATTTGCGTTTTGATGAACTGCACAGTTTTTTCAGGAAGGTACAATGATAATTGGGAAATGATTGACTGGATATGTTGCTTGCTGTTGGGGGTGCGTGTGGGGTTAGTTAGTTTGTTCTTCAATCTGTGGGTCTTTGTTCGTAGTCTCTGGACCTCCCTCTTGAGGCGAAGCTTTGTAGGTGACACTGGGATTTCGACATCTGGACATGTTGGGGGTTGGGGACTCTGGAATATAACACAGGGAATATTGCTCCATTTGTATTTGGTGGACTATTTGGTGGACTAGTATATCACAAGCTCTAAATACTGATATATTTTATGACATATTATTATGGGACTTCAAACTTCTGGAGAGGTCGGCGGGGTTTTGGTTTTGGTGGTGGGTTGGGAACATCAAACTCGGTGGGAACGGCTGTTTTTATGAGGGATCTTCTATGGACGGGGTTCATGAACTGGTCAGGGAGAAAATGTTTTTCACATAGGCGGTAATACTTGTAAAGTTGTTCTGTTGATTTCTTGTCAAGGTCTCCTCTCCGTGTGTTCACAACCCACTGTTTGCATCTGAAATAGACATTAAAATTTGTTTAACCATACATGCTCATTGTTTGGGCAGTCTTTTTTTCTAATTAGACTTATCTATCAATGATTTTAATTATCACCTCCCCCCCCCCCCCCACAAAGTAATCATGCTTACCCACAGAGAAGGGCCATAGACATGCAAGTGATCATTATTCAATTAGCTGAGTATTATCATAGATGTTTGATAACTGTCTGGTAGATTAAACTGTACAAAGGGAAGTTTATTCAATGGTGAGATAGCCGGGAATGTTTACAACCCATTTTTACGAGCTGAAACACCCAGCTTATGTTAATCAGATCATTCTCTGAACTCGGCTTGTCCTCATCAGGTCACGGCAAAAAGGTGTTGTTTTCATTAGATAAAATCTACTGGTATTTACCTTTCTGGATCTCTCGGGAAGCGAAACATGTGCAGGTTGCTGTTGTTCCTCGTAACATTGCAGTTAAAAGCTGCACAATTCTCTCCTCCACGCTTGTTTTTTGTTTTGTCGGCCATGACTGACGCTCATAAAATGCAAATGAGAAATGCGAGGGTCCGGCGGCTTGTGATTGATCCAGACGCCCGCTAGGGGTCGGGATCTGACCCAATTACACATTTTGGCCTGAGTGTCACGTCTTAGTGTTATAGGGTCTTTGGTCCTAGTAGCAAGGTACCATTATAAGGTTTTATTCCTGTTCAGATAAAGGCATTGTGGACATTTGGTGATAAAAAAGATGTTCGCGTTAATTGGTAATTAATAACAGCGACATATATTCGAGTATATTGAGCCAGTATTGCAATCGCCTTCTCATGCCGATGAGAAAAATAGCTTCGGCAGTTTCCGTAATCGTGACGTCAGTTGGGGCAAAATGTGCTTTGATGGCTGGCCAAAAACGTAAACACGTAATTTGGGCGGTCGTCTCAAAGATAGAAAACCACTCCAAAATGCATGAGATTCAAAAGAAAACATGTGAAAACCAACAAATACTGGACATCTTGCAGTTCAACAAACCTCCCTTCTGGGAGAATAAATAGTACTGATTCTAAATATCAAGACAAGAAATGCCGTATTCCCACCATCTCACCCGTTCACTTGAATGGTCAAACATACACAACGAGAATGAATATGCGACATGCATTTTATCTTGCTGGCTACATGTACTTTCAGTACTGCCTCAAATGACGTCACAAACCACGTGACCCATACTAAAATCGTGATCAAAATCTTCGGCAATTTACGGAAGGAGTGCCTATTTGATTCAATATCTCGAAACCCATTGATTGTATTTGTAAAATTCGTTCAAATTCACAGATAACTATTCATAATGGACTAAATGAAAAGCACTTTCATCGGCATGCTACTAGGTCTTTAAAAAGCAGCTGTCCATGAAAAATATTTTCCTTGGTCGGGTAGGGTCACCCTGCATCAATTTCGTAATTCTCGTGAAACCAAGTTATTTGCAATAGATTACCCTGTATGTTGGGGCAACGTGGTAGATCTAATTAGGCCTTACATTCCTGCAGACTAGCTGGGCCTACCTCGATTAACACAAACGTTAAAAAAAGAAACGAAACAAACAAAAACTAACATTACAACGGATGTCTATTATATTTGTGAAGGAAGTGACTATATTCAAGTTCAACACAAAATCTCATATGATTTTTGGCCATGTGGTAGATTAATTGCCAACTTCTTCAATTTTCAATATAGAAGTCTGAAATTTGGTGAAGAAATACGGTTTCATGCCACATGGAAACAAACAGAATTTCAAACTGATCCGACCATCGTAAACGAACTTATGGCCAAAATTCATATGAGGTTTGTTGAACTTGACTTTAGTGAACCGTGGCGTACTCTGATTGTTTGAGAACATTCTGATGTCGTTAGGACCCCGAGTTCACGAGAAATTGTGTCTGTGATTGAAAAATATACCTATATATATAAAATTGCCGTTTCGACCTTTCCATGCACAGTCACTTGCTACGTAAGTGTATAATTGATATATTTTTCATGACAGGCTCCAGCACATTTTATGTACCGTAACAAGGTCAAATTCAAGGTTACCACTGAAAGCACAATGTACCAATATTTAAGCTCTATCTTAAAGGTGTTTCAGGAGTTTACTCCATACAGCTCCCATTACGAAGAGAAAAGGAGATGCAACTTTTCCAAAAGTACAAAAACAATTTCAATGGCGAATTTTTTTTTCTCTACTGGAAATGGCGCAAAAAGGATTTTTTTCCGACCTGTCGAGCAACCAAAATGGCCGTCACCCGCAAACCGGCGATTCAAGAGCAACGAAACGAGTCTACATAGCCTATCACAAAGGTCCATATGGGGAGTCTTATGCATAAATTAGAAAACAAGTTATTTTTGAAAAAATGCGAAAATGAAAAACCAAAGAATACCTTCCTCTTGAAATATTTTAGGTATTTTTGTGCAAAATTTCAGAAAATTTCGGCTGTAAACTTTAAAGATAAAAATGTTGGCGGACGACAGACAGACAGACGACGGAGTCGGGATGCAACGCCGTGCCAACAAGCTAGTGAACCGTCACTAGACCTATTCATATTTTTCCGAAATTAATTATCCTGGGCTCTCGTAAAACTGTAGATTATTCTGGTGTGAAGCATAAATTATGAAGCTGAATTGAAAAACTAAGTCCCTTAAATTTCACTCTGTGGTGTTTCCTGGATATCAATGGAAATAGAAAATGCCGACACAGCAAAAAAAAATCAAGTTAAGGTAAAAGTTAATCCAACAAGACATGTTTGTCTTGGACGCCGTGTCTGACAATAACTTACGCTCTGCTCTACGATGCATCATTTCGACGAGATATCGAAGAGAATTGAAGCACTAGTAAAGTGAAAATATGATGTTTTGTTATATGAAAGATCTCATTGATCTGAGCAAAATGGTCTTTACGGTATATCAAATATCTCTATCCGTTCATCCGTATAAGTTACAGCCATTTGAAACTGCCATTCCGGCACTACATTAGGGGCCAGTCATTATTTATCAGGTGGGGGGGGGGTGGGGTAAAAACTGGGGGGGGGGGGGGGGGTCACACTTTCATTTGCAACATTATTGGGGGGGGGGGGGGGGAGGAGGGGGGGAGTCCTACTTTTATTTTCGATGGGGACTTGGGGGGGTCGGAGTTTGAAATTGAGTTATTTTGAGAAAAATCTGAATAGTAAAATAGTTAAATAATTAGGTGGAAACAATACACTCAATATCAGTACATGGACTGATTGGAGTATGAGATGGAATTTCATAACATATTCAGTAAACCCATTTTCTCACTGAAACGGATCCCGCAGAGGACCATTCAGGAACACCAACATCGAGAGAAGCCGCAATCCGTGTGCATCAGGGCTCAAAATTTATAATTTTATCCAGGAGCCAAAGACTCCTATTTCGCGTTATAATTGTCATCAATTGTGAAGCATAACCTTATATTCATACATGGGTATTGCGGGGGGGGGGGGGCGGGGGGGGTCATACTTTTATTTTGGATCTTGGTGGGGGGGGGGGGGGGGTCATAGATTGGTTTTCAATATCGGTGGGGGGGGGGGGGGTCAAACTTTGAAAACTCATTTCTCAGAAAAACCATCCAAGCCCCCCACCTAGTAAATAATGACCGGCCCCTTACAGAAGTCACATGAAAAGTTCTAGCAACTCATTAATATGCAAATTAGATGCTAATGAGAATTCATGACGTCACGAGGGGAACATTTTTAATTAGGATATTTCAAGCCATGATATAATGATTCTTATTGAAGGTTCGGACGATCTGACTAGTGCATATTATTATGTACCATACATAGTCAATATCCACACAAACTGTACTGTTGCAATGGTTACCAGTCATTCCCTATAGCCGTAGTTACCCATGGTTGCCATGACCATTAACTGCCAAGTCAGTCTATCCACAGACTTTCTGTCAATTATATATGAAATAAATTATTATAGAGCTCAAGCTGGCACCATTTTTATTTGTGCATACCCTGTTCCAAGTGGGTTTCTGGCCCTAGCAACAATGGTTGCTATGGGCCATACCAGGTCACTGGTTACGTTGACAACAGCAAAAAAATTTAAAACACTGCTTATTCATATTACAATCTGTATAGAATAAGTTTTGATGAATAATCATAACATTAAATGAATGAAAAATACATATCAAAGTACCTAATTAAAACAACTTCCCCCGATGACATCATGAATATCTCATTTCGATGGGGGCACTACTAATTAGCTAAATTGTTTTGAAAAAGCAAATTTGCCGATTTCAGTCTTTAAAGTGCTATAACTTTTGAACGGATTGTGAAATTTACATTCCGTAAAAACCATTTTGCTCAGATCAATGAGATCTTTCATATAAGTTCACATCATATTTTCACTATACTAGTATTTTAAGATGCCGACTCAGCAAAAAGTCCTAGTCAATTAAAGTTCACCCAACATACACACGTAAGACATGTTTGTCTAAGGTTAGGAATCACCGCCCTAATGACTTGGCACACAAATATCCGGTTAAGGTCAAAGTCGGAAAAAGGCAGGCAATCAATTCTGCCAAAATGCCTCAATATGGTTAATGAATCGAAGTTTGTATGTCTTGTTTACTTCCTTGTGTATATAACGATTTTTGCTAGTAACGTTCCAGGTGTGGTATTTTATGAGAAGGTCAACTACTCCGCTAACCAAAACAGTTTTTCACGGCCTGTGTCGTGTGCAGAGAGCGCATTGTCATCCATGTTCCTGTTGAGAGGATGAAGAAGTTTCGTATAGCAGATTTCGATGGGGGCAGTGCTAATTTTTCCCAGTTAATTCAGGCCTAGTGTAATAAAAACTTTTTTCGTACTACCAAGTGCGACACATTTTGTCATCTATAATGACGCGTGTTCCCACACACGATCGCGTGCCCACTTGGTCGGTTTGGCATCCCTCTACTGCGTGGAGATATGCGCAGTATATTATTGCATTATGATGGGAATGTTCCTGTATCTTGTCTGTGTATGTATAATAATTTGGTGATCATACTATACACACACAAACATATGTATGTCCAGATACATATTTCAACGTGTAATTTTTTCTTTTTTGGGGGGGGGGGGGGGGAGGGATAAAAATCCATTATGCACTCAGACCCCCCTGAACTACAGGCGACGTGGGTATGAGAATCTTCAGACAATCTTGAGTCTAGGTATTCTCCAACACCAACTCAGTTTTAATGTAACTGTACAATATAGTTGTATATGGACATCAATACTTAGTTTTAGTACGCTTTTTTCTCACCCAGAGAGCATCTGGCTCTGTTTAATGTGCACATTTTTACTAATGTGATTGATTACAAATCAAGTGAAACACGTCCATTGTAAGTATATTCTGAAATAAACTTAAAACATCTTTCTCAAAGATTGAACTCACTTCCATCTTCATCCGGTCTGGAGTCTAAAACAACTACATTAATTAGTTTTGTCAATGTTGCTTATCAGTTCCCTAATTCATTCCTACATCCAGTAAAATAGTGCAGCATCATTAGCATTCAAACTGCAAATACAAAAGAGCCATTGTAAAGAGAATAAGTGTGCAAACTGTGAATGTAAGAGCGAGACATAATGTGATGTAGTCGAAACGTATATTATTGTGGTTATCATTCTTACAAAAAATACGTTACGAATGTCTTACAAGAGTACTTTCTGAAGGCAAATTATGTTTCTAATGTCTTTTATAAAGACAAGACCATAAGTCAAGTTTGTAGCCATAGTGTTCATTGCGCGGTAAATATTTGACGCATAGTGCACTCTTGTGTACGTATGTTTACCACGATGGGATGTCCTCAGATTGTGCTGGAATAACAGTGACTAATATTCCGCTGATGGTGGACCTTGATCCACAATTAGACATTATTGAATTTCGACAACAGACCTCTCTTTTCGTTATGTAGGCTACCAGTAGTCTTATATACAGGTTACGTCGTGAAAGCATGGAACTTTATCAGTGATGTTGTAGATCTAATTGTACATCATGACCCTTCAACGCGCGAGGACAAAAATTAATGTGATTTTAGCTTTTCACTCTCAGACTACAGTACCCTCTTGCATATTATTATACTATATTTTACCGGCAATGCAAAAAAACCGAAGGAATAAATGGTTTTGCATTCCATGTTGATGATCGTTCAAAAGTAGAAAATTGTACTTTTCTCCATTACAACATATCTAGAACCTATATATCACCAAGATGACGATTATGTGACAAACGCAATTATATAGAATAATGTAACACTTCGTACTCAGCCTCATACTCGTGACACTTCTGCACAAAAAAAAACACACATCAGCTCTTCAGTTATCCAAATGAATGCCAATTGATTGGAACAAACAAAAAATTGTAAAAAAAATATTGACGAACGCTTATTTGTGCAAGGTGAGTTTCATTATTTTTATTTTGAAAGGCACATTGTATTTTTTGAAATCCACATCCCAATTCAAATACATATGTGCAATGTACACGTTTATAAGCAGCATATATGTGAACGATAATATCACAGTTCTCCGGGCTGTATCTCCCTACATTGCCAGATCATATTTTTTTGTTGCCAAATGTTGCCAATGCAATTCTATATTCTAAATACATCTCGGCTTCAAAATTACGTACAGGCGTGATGCGAATCTAGTTGGTTGCATGTGGACGAACTTCAAATAGAGTCTAGAGAAATATTATGAGGTAAATGGAAAAGACTAAACATGGTCGCCGAGTTATCATCTATGCCATATGTGGTGCAATAATGTTTTGCAGCAACACGAAATAAGTTCTTAGAGCAAGATGTGTGACAGTTTTGTTGTTGTTGAAGGTTGCTTTGATAGAATGTAGAACTTCACATACAACAAGACTTCAGTTCAGTTCGAGAGGAACATGAGACTGATAACTGACTCCAGTTAGTCATGGATCAGCATATCTCTAGAAACACGTCCGTGAAGCCCTCGATGAGGAAGGTCTGGAATCAAAATGCTGCAATCCCAGTTATTCCTCTGATGTGACCTCGTTGTTGAAATAAATTCTAATTAATGACGGAGTGTTTCTGAATAGCCTCAAAGTTGGATCCGACGTTAACCCTTTAGCTACAATAGGCAACATATGACGCTCTGATTTTTGTGTCTTATTTCCCCATAATTATGGCGCTCTAAATCAGCAACACCACTTTTTTGCTAAACGTTTCTGAGAATTAAAATTTATATGCAACTTTTGGACAGTAAGTAAGCAGGTCCTCATTCGGGTATAACGAGACAACACATGACAACACATGATTATATCAGGTTTTGAAAAGGTTTTTATTGGCTTCATCAGTCTCATTCATAGGCATACATGTGTGGGACATGCACGTACATTGCAGCACCGTGTACACAGCCTCATTTTGAGACGCAGGAGCATATCGGACTTCCCCACCACAATCTCAGTGGCTAAGTTCATATACTGGTGGTTAAATTAGCACTGCCTTTCTTCCTAAAGTCAGGCTGCACTCAGCAAAAATTACACAATAACATCATCAACTATAATGTTGCACCTGATAGCGGTAATCCTCGAGATATTGTACAGGCCCCATCCTCGTGACAATGGTTGTGTCAGACTACTTCTAGGCTGCGCGGAGCAATTCACTTCCATGATATAGTATCCTTACGCCAACAACAAAGGGCTTATTATCACTGAACGGCAGACACGATCTTCTATATGAGGGGAGCTTAGTAATATAGAACAAAATATTAATGATCATCAGCGAAGTTTGGCGAAGTCCCCTCCCACAACTCATTTGGCCAGCCGATTACCAGCAATTGTGGGAACTATACATCCTTAAGAAATGGAGGATATGTATCAAGAAAAACATCGAATTAATTTTGTTGTAATACCAATATATATTTTAATTCGTGTTTGAGCATACCGGCATTAGTGGGTAACAAGCATGTATGCATATGAACTAAAAGTAAATCTAGATGGATTGTTCATAGTTACCCTAAATGGATCCAATTATACAAGAACAGCGTCGACAAGATGATATCGACACAAAAAATAACAATCGAGGAAAATATTTCATTTACATTAAAAATATTTTACGTAGACTATGTTGCACAGGTAATGTGTTATTTCAATTCAATTTAATAACGTGAGATATGTGATCAATATCACATATCTTACATTATGTGAGCAAGTTATGTCGGCAAGTGCTGATATACAGTGTGCGGAAAATTATCATACATGGCAAGAAGTAATAGTTGCTACCGCTGCCTTGTTTATGCAAATTAGCTGAATATCAAATCACGCCTTTACTCTAGCCGCCTATTGTATGGATACGTCGAAAAGTTTTCAAGTAATTGATTGGACATGGTACAAATCTAGGTAAGTGTGAAATATGCGAGTGGCGACCATCTTGTTTATTCGAATTAGTCATGATTCCAATGGTCTGCCAAGTTTGGTGACGATACGTCAAAAAGTTAATGACCGGACATGGTGCAAATCTTGGAAACTGAAATATGCATTTCGTCGTATCGTGGCAGCCATTATGTTTATTCAAACTGCGTGAAAAATGTATACCAGCCTTCATTCTGCCATATTCTAGCGACGTATTAAGTTTGGTGACGATATGTCAAAAAATTATCAAGTTATCTATGTTTAGTTATCGAAGTTCTGTGAAAACTAATTATGTCACTTTAATAGGAACTTTAATATGAGAATCTGGGACGTCCAGACCGCCTGATTTCAGACTCAGTTAATTGTGGTGTTCAGATGGATTCGGTTTTATTGATTCATTTAATCAGTTTATGTACTGTACCTCACATATGATTGCGAGATTTGCAAGGTTTATGGCTTGATATATGGTTTCATAAACTAGGTGTGCAAGTAGGCAAGTGTACTCACTAGTATTGAGGTGACTGAATTATGTCGCCATCGCTCTGTGAACTTTGGAGTACGTTAGAAACCGAAGACACCTATTTATATTCTAGAAAATGATCAAGGGCGTCCATGGCAGTCATATTGGCAACTGTAGGAGGACATAATGATGTTAGTCCGGCGTGAGTAAGGATGTCAGTCCGGCCTTGGTCTAGTACGGTTCAAGAATTACATAGGGAGTTTTATCTTTTTACCAACAATTTGGCTACCTTTGTATTGCATTCACACATCCTGTTTGATTGGTGTTTTACATACTGTTAATATCCATTTGAGTGGAGATATTGTCTACGAGTGAGGTAAGAATACCATCTGGGGAGACGAAACGAAAGTTTCTGTTTTATAGTTCATGTGAAGAGATAGGAGTTCTACCGGTCCCTATCAGTCCCAGCACCATCGTACAGTACAAGTTCGCTATGTAATCCACAAGTCCGACTAGAATAACGTTCTTTTATTGGTAAGGCAGATTCAAGTCTATGTGTTTGTGTATGTCTGGGATTTTCCTGTCTAAAGTTGCGGTGTCATCTCTTTGCATGCTTGGGGGTGTGTCTCTACGAGTTGCTTGGAACTGATGAGTGTGTGCATACTGTGGTGAATGTATGGACCGTGTGTTGATTCTGTGTCATGTATGTAGGGCATGAGCACGTTTAAGGGGGGATGGGTACGGGCCGTCATAGTCATAGATATTCTACACATATACCAGCCCCATACTAGGCGGAGTCAGGGGATGGGAGGGTCAGGGGTTATGTTTGTGTGAAATTTAAACGCAAGACAGGCGAGGAAGCTACCACATAATAGAAAAAAAGCTCTGGCTCCCCCAACAGCATTGAGCTATCTTCGCTCGATTCGGGCTTTGTGGTCATTTCGGGCTTGAGATTTTTAATAGCGGTTTGATGTTTTATGTGAAATAAGAATAAAATATGAACACAACTGCTTCTGGATGCCAAATAAGAAACAAATTCATAGGAATTTGCGTTGTCTTCGTATAAATGTGATATAATTGTGATACATGTATTTTCACAGTCACCAGCTCGAGAAGTCCCACTCATTCTGGTGTCCAGCATGTGCTGTAGTGGACTGTAATGTGAAATTTCACCTTTGTTGATCGTTTATATGCGCATCATTCATAGCTTACCACCTGACTTACCACATGTGAAATTTCACCTTTGTTGTCCATTTATATGCGCAACATTCATACCTTACCACCTGACTCAAATTTGTACATTACTTATACTCTGGAATACTCTTCCTTGGGCACACTTGACTCTCAGCACTTGCAGATTTCCATTAGTCGAAATATTGCAATCATCTTGCTGACATTTTCTCATCTGGCTCGCGGTTGCTGGAATGTCTCTCACTCGTGTGAAGAAATCATAGTTCGTGCTAATGGAGCAAATTGTCTTGGTTTGGCACGAATTCAGTAGCTTTAAAACGAAATGCATCTGTCAAATATGTTCCTATTCACTTTTCCACGGTAATGCATTTCTTACTGAGTCAGTTCGCATCAACATATTAATTTCTGTAAGAATATTTTGTAAGCAATATAATGTGGCATCCACTATTCATGCAGTTTTGGCAAAGGGGCAGAGCGTTTTGAGGTTATATAGCAAATACCACCCAAGCGATGATTAGGCATTAAACAAGTTATTCTCGGAAGTGTAATGCGACTAAATGCAGTATTTGAGACATTATCACCAATTGGATGTGTACGCCGAAACAAACACAAATGTATTAATCGAACTTGAATGTATTTTCGCCCTCATGGACCAAATCATATATATTTCTGGGATTCTGTTGCAGATGCAGTGTGGTGGCAACAAACTAGTGAACATATATAGTTGAGTTTTGAAGAATTAGTATTCAATTCAGGCTATTTTCAAGGCTTGTTTTGCATCACTTTCTGTGCTAACGTTCGGGTGTTCATGTAAACATGAACTACACGTTCATACCTGTGAGAACAGGGAATTACCTGGCATTGGTGCTCGAGCAGTTTCTATTCCTGATGAACACAAAAGTGCACTCGTAAAATATGTTCGCTGCTATTACTTGACTGAGATATTTGCACTTTTAGAAACACTTAAAATTTTTGTGAGAAAATGTCATTGTATATATTGGCTGTCCAGAAGTTTTTTTTCAACAGCCTTTGGATTGGAATAAAATTTGTATGGACACATTGGTGGGTATAAGCTATTGGGGAGAGATTTCCGCGCAGATGACCAACATATTGATCAAAAATGGCTGTCAAAGTTCAAAATTGGTCGTTTTTGTGTGTGTAAAACGATCACCATTTTGACAAAGATGCAAAAACTAAAATATACACTCTGAGACACTTTTTTCTATACACTCTGAGAATTTTTTGTGGATTGTTTGGTGCAAAATTTCAGAAGAATTCAAACCTGAACCTTAAATATGAAAATGTTGATGGAAACGACAGACGACAATGGTCCCAACGTCATGCCAAAGTTCCTAACTTTTAACCAGTATGATATCCCTGTTCTGAGGTTTCTGAGGGACGATAGGAATACTGCACCAACTCAATGGCCGTGGGACTGCATAAATTTAATTATAGATGTCACACATTTAACAAAACCCATTTACAGTGTTGTGTTGGCAGGTCGAGTGTGTAATAGTTTTATTTGTCTGTGTTTATGCTATAAGCTCACGCTAGTTCATTTCTGCGTGAAAATCCTTCCTGGTCAATGGTAGTCACAGAACCATGATCTAATAGGGTGAGCCAGTGCGTGCGAAGTGTACCCATAGGGCAATGTCATGTCAAGTTCGATGTATGCATATTATCATCTGCATCATAATGAAATACTAGTGATGAACGTCTGTACAATTAATATAATCCTGCTATTAAGCTTCTTGTGTAAAATGGAACGTGTGTGGAATTTTTCCGTACGCGCATACGTTCCTTGACCCCAGCACCAAATGACAGGTGATATATGCCAGAGTTTCCGTGCCACTGAATATTTCTAGTTTGGATTTAATTTATATAACATGACGCCAGTGAAATAGAAATGTGTTGTGGAGTATACAACGTAATCGCATGAATATGTCAAGGTTTTTATAGGTTTCTATTATCGTCATTATAGACATACCTCATACAGGACAGTTTCAATACTATTTCAATACAGGACAGTTTCAATATAACGGACTTGCCTTTGTTCCCTTGGAATACTTCGTATTTGGATACTGGCCCTATGTTCATTTCATCACTGTGTATTATATATAGATAGACTAATTCTACGACGCAAAAACATACGAATGCGGTAATTCACAAATTCATCAATTAGACATATTTGTGGTGGGTTTCTTAATTGGACTATCACTGCTTTATTCTTCTAGTCAGGCTGCCACTCAGCTACCGTTACACAATATCATCACTAACCATGATATTGCACCTGATAGCGGTAATCTTTCAGAGATTGTGCAGGCGAAATCCTTGTTGCATAAACATCAATCGTGAAGCTGGTTGCGCAAGACTACATCTAGGCTATGTGATGAAAGGCACGATAGCATTATGCTGGGATAATATAACATCCTTACGCCAACAACAAAGGGCTTATTATCACCGAACGCAGACATGATCTCCTATATGAGGGGAGCTTAGTAATCAGCTCGCACAAATCCGAGAGACAGGTACAGAACAATATTAATGATCATTAACAATGTGTGGTGAGCAAATCAAATAGGGGAAGTGATTAAAGTTCCACCACAACTCATTTAGAAAGCCGATTACCAGCATTCGTCCGAACTATATATTTTGAATGTGAAGAATTTCTCAAGGAAACATCCACTTCATATTGCCGTAGATGCCAGTATATATTAATTCGTGTTTGAGCATACCGGCATTAGTGGGTAACACGTTTTTATGCATATAAAGTAGGAATTGATCCAGATGGATTGTTTAAAGTAGTTATAAGGCTACCCTCTGTGGGTAAGTGGATTCAAATAACAATTCGATCGATGTAATAATTTACAATGGAGGAACAATCTTTTATTCACTTTTCTTATGTTTCAGTTTGAGTATGCTGCACAGTTAGTGTGCAGCATATTTAATTCTTATTGTTGATTATTGCACAATATAAATGATATAATTTAGTAAATGATAACACCATTTGTTTCCATAATAGAAATGTGTATGATGTGAAAGAAAAAATCCATATGTTCTTCTACCTTTTGCTCGATCCGGGCTTTGTGGTCATTTCGAGTTTGAGATTTTTGATAGCGGTTTGATGTTTTATGTGAAATAAGAACAAAATATGAACACAACTGCTTATGGATGCCAAATAAGAAACAAATTTATAGGAATTTGCGTTTTCTTTGTGTAAATGTGATATAATTGTGATACATGTATCTTCACAGTCACCAGCTCGAGGAGTCCCACTCATTCTGGTGTCCAGCATGTGCTGTAAACAAAGTATTATTTCAAATTAGATTTTCTGATTCTACTGGGATTTGACATAAATCCTGTACCAAGAGACACATGGAAAATGTACCAAGATATTTATCGAATCATTGATCATATTATCTTTATTACTACACCAAATGCTGTGAATTCTACATCCTCTTGTTATGTACACGACCGTCTGCCGAGCGCGGCATAACGTTTCTCCCAGCCTATGGTCAAAGCCCAAAAATTATGTACACGACCGCCTCCCAAGCGCGACATAACGTTCCTCCCAGTCCGTGGTCAAAGACCAAAAATTATGTGCACGACCGCCTCCCAAGCGCGACATAACGTTCCTCCCAGCCCGTGGTCAAAGACCAAAAATTATGTGCACGACCGCCTCCCAAGCGCGACATAACGTTCCTCCCAGCCCGTGGTCAAAGACCAAAAATTATGTGCACGACCGCCTCCCAAGCGCGACATAACGTTCCTCCCAGCCCGTGGTCAAAGACCAAAAATTATGTACACGACCGCCTCCCAAGCTTGGAATAATGTTTCGCCCAGTCCATGGTCAAAGGCAGAAAATTATGTGCACGACCCTTTACCAGCTTTACGTTTTGAAAACAATATAAAAGCGACGAACCAGTGGTCAACGGTTGCAATATGCTAAAGACTCGATGTCCATTGAAAACATGATATTTGTGCTAAATGAAGTCTATGATCATTTGATGTTCAACAAGTTCCGGGACTTTCTTCATAAACTTTTCATATCTTAAGCTATATCCATGACATTCGACATATGCACTCAATATATTGATTAGTTACAATAGTTGTCAAAATGTTTCTTTAATTTTTAACAATTTCCATGGGTAAAATCGTAGTCATAGCATAGCACATTTGAGGTGCCGGTGCAGGTATAAATCCCGCAAAATACAGAGATGCATAAAACTGCGTGTTCAATTAATTTGCCAGGCTATCACAGGCGCCCACAAAATAACACGGCTCCTGCTATATCACACAACTCCACCAAGAATACTAAACAATTGGTTAGTATTCTTGACTCCGCTCTCAGCAAACTCCGCCCTCCTGCTCATCACAGCCAATCAGCTCCTCTCTGGATCATAATGCCACTAGGACGTACATACAGCGTTTCGAACCCGCCAGGGCAGATACAATCCAACCCATTTTTTTCTAGCCCTCGGTGATTGTGTAAAGCCGCTTGACATGAGCCTACGTATATTTTTCATTTCATTCAAGGGAGCTTGAGTTTGCACAGCTCCTTTGATGGCACCGGTTCAAACATATACTAATGTAATGAACTGTTCAATCCAATATTCATAATATTATGTGAAGAAGGTTACTAATGCCCGAATAACCGGTGTAGCGCGATTTTATGTCCCCCCGTATATAATGTATTAGGGGACGAAATATTGCAAGTGACTTGCGATATAATGTCCGGGGGTGCATTTTATCGCAAACGGCTTGCCATATTCTGTCCCCCATGAATACGACTTAATTCCGTGTGTTGAACTGACTATTCCGTTTGATCACAACGCCATCTCCTATTTACATTGACCACCACTCACGTGCATGGTGAGATAATATAGAACCCCTGCAACTGTTAATTAGAGGCTATACATAGCGATTATGACTACATGTATTTTCTTGAAGTGATGTCATAGTGAGTGTCTAGATTTTATTTTATACACACAATTTTGGCAAAACTGGTATTTCATTTGAAACATTTGATACATCATCATACTTTAGAAGGTTTATTCGTAGCAAGTTCTTGTGAACACTGTTTTACAATTTTACAGTATTTTGTAACGAGTTGAAGCTTGAAATATATATTCATCTGTTATATTTCCGATTGAAGTATACCTTCGGTATATTAATATTGAGAATTTTCATATATATTTTCGGGTCTTTTAAAAGTCGACCGATCTGGGGTGAATTTTATGGAGACTTGATGCACTATTAATATGAAATGATACAAATAAATAAAACAATTCATTTAATAATTCGTCACTCGTTTCCAAAACAACTTCAAAATTATGTTAATAAATGAGAGCAACATTGATGTCTCGTTTCTTTTTTTTTGGGGCATAGGCTCTTTGTTGGGTTGAGCATATTGACAACGGGATTTCTCTGTCTGTATATTCATAATAACACTCATAATAATGGCAATGATATCACCTTGTTAACTGAATACTTTTATTTGATCTAAAAATGTTTTATAGCGATTAAAAACGTGACGATTAAGACACATACTGAAGTACCCAAATACGGCGCAGCTTGACCTTCTGTAATTGTGCTGTAATACATGTACATGTAGATACCAAGTATCATAACAGGCGTTTGATTACAAAATAACTTTCATGATAATCATCTTCACGATGGATGGGGACAAGGGGGGGAGGGGGTAAATATTGATACTATATTTAAACAGTATATATTTAATGCTTCCAACGAGTTCCAAAATCAGACGAACACAAAATTTTTCTCGTCCTACAATATTAGTCATTCTACAGTATTTTATTGCATGGTATGATAAATTTATATTCCATCTATATATGTCATTGAGCTAAACTTATAGTTATTCTATACTCGTGATATTCCTCCACACATTCTTGATTGCAATTAACAAATGAACACTCAGGACGGGGTGCAATATTTGGCAGGGGAGACAAATCTTCGCAGCGAAATAATGCACCCCCTGTAATTGTATTGAAGGGGATGCAAAATCTCGCAGCGATATTTCTTCCCCCCTAAAAGATCAAAGGGGGTGGACAGTATTTCGCAGGGGGACAGTTTCCGCGTTACACCGGCTTCCGTGACACACTTTGTGCCCATGAGCGGTGACCAAGCCATACTTCACACCTTTACTTCAGTGTGTGCGCTCTTTCATGCACATATGTGTATCATATTTTCCACGGAATATCCAATGTATATTATCTTTGTGAAAAGATGTGTAACAATCACACATTGATACTGTACAAAATGAATAAGCTGAGTATAATATCCCTGAATGTAAATGGGCTGAAATTGTCGTGATCCCAATACTGTAAAACTACTAATTTTGGCAGACGATTTATTTGGCGGATTTGGCGGTAGGGAAAAAAGCTTTTTACAGTATTATCGTGATTGTCGATAATTATGAAATGGATAATAGCAGCAAATAAGGCCGATGTTTATTGATTATTAATAACGTTTATTGATGTATGATTTGGTTAAATGTCTGACGAAAACATCACGAACTGCAGCGAAGGATTACCTCTCATTGTAAACAAAGCGATGAAGATATTTTTTTCAAGATTGGATTTCTTTCTAACTTCGTTTGGGATCGGTAATCAGATCGTATCTTCCGATACCAATCCTTCAATTTTAACAGACCATTCGATGATAACCGTCTCGATACAACTGTCGTATGAGCACCGGGTATCGGACGCTAAACTTTTGAATATGTTGATATCATAAAGATATCATAAGTTGTTAATAAAACAGTGATAAACAGTGCCAAATAACAATAAAGAGAAACCATCCCTATTATGGGAGATACTGAAATTAAACATAGGAGAATCTATACGATACCCTGCGCGAAACAAAAGAAATAAAACTAATATTTTTGAATGCTTTACAGCGGCGATTTGCTTCTCTGGAAAAAAAAGACTGCAAGAAAAACCTGAAACAGAAAGCATCAGAGATATAGTTTCTGTAAAAAATGTACATCAATCAGCTATAATATGACTTCGATTAACTACTCTCAGAGCAAGGTAATTTAATTTTGGGATGAAAAAAACTACCAGTTTCTTCTTGAACCTTGAAAAAAGAAATTATATATACGAGCTGTGTTAAAAGACTGATAAACTCTTGAAATACAGTGACATAAACAATGAGATACCCAAAGGAAATTATATCGTATTTCGCCAACTCATTTTCTAGAGATGGGACAAATGTGAAGGGTGGCTCATTGAGTATGAAATACTTAAAATGCTCGAAACCTGTAAAAATAATAAAACACCGGGCTCCGAGGGATTACCCTCAGAGTTCACACTGTTCTGGGTAGATTTGAAGTCTTGCCTAATTTTCGCTCCAAATGCGGTCTACGAAGATGGTATATACTATCCAACAGTCAGAGAGGACGGGTGCATTACTACCAAAGAAAGATAAAAAAAAAACACATTACACATATAACATGAATAGCTACCCATAACGCTACTGAGATAGGTTTATAAACTAGCCACAAAAGGCATATCTAATAGGTTATGTGTTGTCATTCGAACATAATAGCAGTGATCCGTCTGTTTAATAAAACAGGTCCATAGACCAGAATATATCTAGATTACAGAGCTTGACCGTTTATGTGGAGAAACATCTAATCCCCTCCGTGTTAATAGGAATAGATTTTGAAAAAGGCGTTCGATTGTTTCGATTGACCTTTCACTGATAACAGTTTTCATTCTGGTGAATCCCTTCATAGGTGGGTGAATACACTTTATACCAGCGTAAACAGCTGAGTAGGCCTAATTAATAACGGATGGTAAAGGCATTCACACCAGAGGTAGGTGCAAAGCAAGGTTGTCCCATCGCCCTATATACCTCTTCATTATTTGCGCGGAAAGCCAATTTGGGGATCATATACAGTGCTGACATCCCATTAATCTGTGCAGTGTTTCCAACATATTGTGTCCATATGTCAAAAGATTGAGTACTTTTCAGGTTTTAAAGTGAACCTGGATACAGCCGAAATAATGCTTATCGGACTGATAAAGTATAACTAAGAAATGATACTCCCAGAATTAGGTTTCAAGTGGTCCACTGGACCGATTAAGAAATGAAGACTCGCTTGATTGCTCACAGAGCGAGAACTTGGCGAAATATCGGAAAGTTATGACCTATTTTGTCCCAATTACGTCAGTTACATCATCACACCATCTTCCTCATAGCCCAAAGTACAAAAATGAGTTCATTTTTGCTCTACGACCAATAATAGGCAAGATATAGATTTGTGCTGTAATCAGCATCTTGATTAGGCTATAACTCAAAAAAGAATTGGCCATTTCATAAATTCTTGCAAATTCGCGTGCCCTATGATTTTGACAACACTTTTGGAAAAGTAGGCCAAAGATCATATTTTGACATGGAATAAGGCCATAGTGACCTATTTTGGCCTAATTACATTGATTTCATCATCACATCATCTTCACTTCCGAAAGTGAGGTCCTTTTTGCGATGTGACCAATATTATGTGAGGTACAGAATTGTGCTGCACATTAATCCCACATTAATTAGGCCATAACTCATCAAATAACTGTCCGATTTCAGAAATTCTTGCAGATTTGCATGTCTCAGGGTCTTGGCATCACTTTTGGAGAAGTAGGCCAAAGTTCATTTTTTGACCCGAAATTAGGTCACAGTGACCTATTTTGACCTAATTACATCGACTTCATCATCACATCATCTTCTTCATGGCCCAAAGTCCGAAAATGAGGTCCTTTTCGCTTTACGACCTATATTAAGCGAGATACAGATTTGTGTTGTAATCAGCACCCTAATTAGGCCATAACTCATCAAAGAACTGTCCGATTTCAGAAATTCTTGCAGATTTGCATGTCCTAGGGCCTTGGCATTACTTTTGGAAAAGTAGGCCCAAGTTCATTTTTTGACCCGAAATTGGGTCACAGTGACCTATTTTGACCTAATTACAACGACTTCATCATCACATCATCTTCTTCATGGCCCAAAGTCCGAAACTGAGGTCCTTTTCGCTCTACGACCATTATTGAGCATCACTTTTGGAAAATTAGGCCAAAGTTAATTTTTTCACCCGAAATTAGGTCACAGTGATCTATTTTGGCCTAATTACATCCTTTCCATCATCACTTCATCTTCTTCATAGCCCAAAGTCCAAAAATGAGGTCCTTTTTGCTGTAAGACCAATATTAAGCGAGATACAGATTTGTGCTGTAATTAGCACCTCAATTAGGCCATAACTCATCGAAGAACTGTCCGGTTTCAGAAATTCTTGCAGATTTGCATGTCTCAGGGTCTTGGCATCACTTTTGGAAAAGTAGGCCAAAGTTCATTTTTTGACCCGAAATTGGGTCACAGTGACCTATTTTGACCTAATTACAACGACTTCATCATCACATAATCTTCTTTATAGCCCAAAGTCCAAAAATGAGGTCCTTTTTGCTCTACGACCAATATTAAGGGAGATACAGATTCGTGCTGTAATTAGCACCTTAATTAGGCCATAACTCATCAAAGAACTGTCCGATTTCAGAAATTCTTGCAGATTTGCATGTCTCAGGGTTTTGGCATCACTTTTAGAAAA